>ML258081.1:0-35520 GCA_005239495.1 Nicotiana undulata | reverse complement strand
TTTCAGTAAGCCCTGACATGACCTCGTCACTACTCGACTGAGGTTAGGCTTGGCACTTACTGGGTACCATTGTGGTGTACTCACGCCCTTCCTGCACATATTTTCGTGTGCAGATCTAGGTACCTCTCATCCGCCTCATTATTAGTGCAGTTGCAGCAGACACCTGAGACTTCAAGGTATATATGCACGTGCTCGCAGATCCTTGGAGTCCCCCTCTACCTTTTATTTTGTTTTCCCTCCTTTATTTCTTTAGATTCTATGTATAGCAGACAATAAGATAGTTTCTCTTAGAGCTTGTGACTTGTGATTCCGGGTTTTGGAAAGGATTGTGTATAATCGCGTATTGGTTTTACTTGTATATGTCGAGTGGCGGACCACCATTATATAGTATCTGTTGAAGTTTAGTTGTTCCATTATTTCTTTATTTCTGTTATTTCAATGTTAATAAGCGTACCTAGTCGTAGCGGCTAAGTGTCGTCACGACGTCTTACGAAGGGGGAAAATGGGTCGTGACAGTATGATAATAAGCAGGATTCGGTGGTGCTTACAGCCTCTTCGAGCTCAATACCGTACTTAAATCACAATTCGTCGAATTCTTCATAGGCTGCAAAATTCACATAAAAATGAGTTCAATTAGATGGTACTTGAACACCACAATTTTTAGTGTGCGAAACGGCAAAAGCGGGAGAGAGAGAGAGAGAAAGATAAAACTCACTATAAGTACAGCCTAAGGCTTCGAACAGAAGGTCTCTGCAAACGTTGACGGTTGGTATGGTGGCACTTATACAATGGCGGCAAGCAAAAATCACAGAGCGATGGAAAGAGGGGAAGGGTATTGGGGGTGAAGACTTGGCGATTCTTATTTTTTAAACCAACTCCAAAATAAAATTGGAGTAGCAAACATTATTGTTTTTTTGTTATTTAGGCAAGATACATAAAGACCCCGTTAACCTTGTCCAAAAATTAAAGTTGTCCGAAAAATAGCTGATGTGGAAAAAACAAATTAAATAAAATAGTGGGGCCCCTCTTCTTTCTTCTTCTTCCTCACCCCACGTCTTCTTTAGATATAGTGCAATTTTACTATTGAAGCTTTAATCCAAAAATATTTTGGGCGTACTTCCAGGTAATTAGTTGTGCCCAAGGGTTCGAAGGATAATTAAGAAGTCTCCAGGCCAGATATGTAAGCTTCATTACTTTTTTTTTGTAGGTTGAACGAATACCTAGCCCACCTTCCATTTTGTTATGGGTCACAATCTTCCAATTAACCTGATGTAATTTTTTTCTGGAATTAGTAATACCCCATATAAAGTCCCTTTGAATTTTATCAATTTGGTTTAGAATTTTACTAGGCCGCATAGTATATATTGCATTAGGTGAGTGGGTATTAAACTCAAAGTGGAAGTGGCTAAAGTGGTTCTACCTGCTATATTGAGAAAATTAGATTTGCAATGGGATAGTCTCATAAACACTTGGTCAATGACAAACTGGAAGTATGATAATTAGGTTAAATTTTTAAATATAAAAATAACAAGTATGATAATAAGCGGGATTCGGTGGTGCTTACAGCCTCCTCGAGCTTAACACCGAACTTAAAGCACAATTCGTCGAATTCTTCATAGGCTGCAAAATTCACATGAAAAACGAGTTCAATTAGATGGTACTTGAACACCACAATTTTGATAGTGTGCGAAAGGGCAAAAGTGGGAGAGAGAGAGAGAAAGAGAAAACTCACTATATATAAGTACAACCTAAGGCTTCGAACAGACGGTCTCTTCCAACGTTGACGGTTGGCATGGTGGCACTGAAACAATGGCGGTGGGCGAAAATCAGAGAGCGATGGAAAGAGGGGAAGGGTACTGGGGGTAGAGGTGTTAACCGGGTTGGTCGGGCCGGGCGGATAGGGAAAAATGTGAACCTCACGGGTTACGAATCGGGTCGGTTACGGGTTGGGGCTTAACGGGTTTAACGGGTTCGGGTTCATCCAGGTAAAAATTAAACCGTAAGCGTTACGGGTAAACCGGGTCGGGCCGGGTTAACAGTAAATTAAAAATTTGTTTAATTTTTTTTGTATTTGTTATAATTATCGTAAAAATATAAACAAAAAAATAAACTTATAAAAATAGTGTTTGAATAAAGGATGCAAAGACTTTAAAATTCTTATATTTGAATATACCATTAAGAATTTACTTATAATTTGCAAGTTCAAAACTTCAAACTTGCAAATTAAAGTTTACATTTAATACTTCAAATTAAAGTTCAAACTTGCACTTATACGTCTAATAATATTAAAATAACAAATTAAAACATTAAGCATAAATGCATAATACGTCTAATAATATTTATAAAAGAAATTGTAGTCGTTAAAACCGGACCGGTTTAACCGGTAAGTGCATTGTTCACTTTGACCGGGTTGGACCGGTCCGGGTAACCAGTAGAAATATTATAAAAGGACAAACCTCTTCTACCCCTCCTACCCAGCCCACCCGGCCCCCTTCGTACCGGGTCGGTTCGGTTCCGATTTCAACCGGTCTGGGCCGATCCGAAAACGGGTCAACCCGGCCCGTTTGACACCCTTAATTGGGGGTGAAGACTTGGGATTCCTATTTTTTAAGCTAACTCCAAAACAAAATTGGAGTAGCAAATATTATTGTTGTTTTTTTTATTTAGGTAAGATACATAAAGACCCCATTAAACTCGTCCAAAAATTAAACTTGTCCAAAAAACAAGTTTGAATACTTAAACTAAATAGGTATTATTTTTTACCACTAAACTTATTTAGAATACATTATTTTCCTCTTTAACATCTGACGTGGCAAAAAAAAAGTTTAAATAAAATAAAAGCACGGAGAAAATAAAAGTAAAAAAGTGGGCCTCCTCTTCTTTCTCCTTCTTCCTCACCCCAAGTCTTCTTCAAATATAGTACAGTTTTACTATTGAAACTTTAATCCAACTCGAAACCACTCAAATCCTTCTGCCAGCCATGTGTTTTTTTACCCCTCAGCAAATCTAGGCTTCTATTCCACCATCCATTAGCACAATTGTATTCTTGTATTGAAGTTCCAAATACTCATCCATTTTGGTTTCCCCCATCCAAAATCTGCTTCATACACCACATCAACTAGGAAAATGATACAATTTTTTTAAATCATTAAAATATCTCCAAACATCTTCCAATTCTCAAGTATAGGCTCAAAAGCCACATCCCAAGTTAAACTTTTTATACCATTATTAGGAAATTCTGGCCTCCGCTTTTCAGGATTGTCACTAGTTTTGCTAGCAGAAATATGTTTGTTTCAGAATTTGAGAAAATGTCTTTGAGGTTGTAGTTATGTCCAAAAGCTACCATAAATAAATATTCATCGTCATTGCAATTGATTGAACCAACTATTGTCGTTGATTAATCTTCCTGTATAGGGCTTAAAATCAGAAAATATTTTGGACAAGGAATTGCTTCTAATTGATCAGATGGATGACACGGATGGTAAAGAAAAATTGGATAGTTGATCAAAAGCAAAGAAATTGAAGTATATAAGATGAGAACAAAACTACTGGTTTAATCAACTGTTCTGATCTTCTTTTCCATTGTTTTTGCACCTTATCTTGGGCTGAAATTTTATATTCGATAGAATTGGCAATTGTCATTTGGCTACATAGGCAAGTAGATTGATTGTTGTGTTCTTCCAGAAAAAGGATACGAACGAAGGGGTGTTAAGTTTCAGTATTATAAAGTTTGATGCCGGCAGTAACTGATATCTTAGATTGACAACTTTAGTGATATTTTACACTGTAGTACAATTTTAGTTTCTTTCATTAAATTTATGAATTTTTGTCTTCAAACTTTCAGTTTATTGTACCAAAGTCACATTTTCCACTTAAAAATAACTTAAACAGCTCATTAATTTAGAACTCTTAAAGTCCTGAATTCCAAATAGCGGCTCAGAGATTCAGGATACAAAAATTAAGGATGCTCAGTCGTGAATTGAGTAATCTTTAAATACATTTTAAATAACATGCTTAAAAGTGGCTAAAATCGTCAAAGGTGGTTGTGCCATGTCGTGAGCCCTGAATTTACTGATTATTGCATTTGCAGCAAAGCCACAAAACTCGACAACTTCTTTACAGATAAAAGTAACCCCTCACCCGATAAGTTTTATTAGTGAAAAAGTTATTTTATTTAAACTAACAAAACATCTCACCTAGAACTACATGGTTTAGAACTGAATTGTTCTAAATATCATATTAGCTAAATAAAATGAATATTACTTGCCAAAAAGTATGCAGATCAAAGTCTAAATTAAAGTTGTACGCTTGTTTTAATGCTCCAAGAGCGCAAGTTGATGAAACGTAAAAGCCTGGTATGTAAGACTCCTTTCCTCCCTTCATGATACTAGTTGTCTCTAATGATTCAACTGTTAAATTATTTTTTCCTTAAACACTATAATTACAAGAAAATCCTATTAATTTACTACATTTAACTAGCTATTAAGGTTAAACTTTTGTTAAATCTTTAAGAAAAAACTATAAGCCTCCTACATGAGCAGCAAATTACCACTGAAGATGATGAATCAAAACCCCACTCGAAGTAAACATAATGTAAAATTGTGCACCATCATACTCATTACAGACCAAGTACTTGTATGTATCCAGAGTAAAACCTTACGTCAAGAACTTAGTAAACCTCTAGCTTATTTATGTTTCATCAACATTGGTTTTGAGTTTAGGGTTTAGCTTTCTAACGTGGAGCATGGACAATAGAGCAAAGTGGTTAGGCTATTTTCACGCATTAAGATACAAGGGAAAACAAGAGAACAGCTTCTTATAACAAAAGTTATGTTGCTCAAAGGAAGATAATTAACCAGGCTAACAACCAATGATTATCTCAATGATGCTTGAGAGAGGAGGGTTTCCTGTCATACAATAATCGAACCAAAATGTATGTGGATCATCTTTCTAAATTCTACCTCAATTATAGAGTATCAATCAGTAGAGAGAGACATCTGTCAAAATTGTCACCACATTACAAGAAACTCTGCATGTCCAGCTCCACAAAGGAGCATGGATCTGGGATGTCAAATTCCTTGAGGACCTGAAACCAAATAGCCAAAACATAAAACTCCTGAATCGGGAATGATAATTTGCACTTGAAAACAGCCCACACATACCATAAGGTCTAAATTCAACGCACAACCGGGAACCTTTGCCTGTTATTTTCAATCGTTCGAAAGACATGCTCTATTATGAATCAGTACACAATTTTTTTGGAACCATCTAGAAGTGTCTTAATCTACTACTCCGTTTGTTAAAAGTATTGACAGGTAATCAAACTGCAAAAGATGAAAAATATCCAAAACTAAGCAGTTCATGACACTGGTAAGTTTTCTTTTTCAGGTTAACAGGGGTGGCCTCCATCCTTGTCAACCGTAGAAAGGTATACTGTCTAGAGACGAAAATTAGGCGAATTTAAGGCAGTTATGGCATGCTCCGAATTCTTTTTCCTGAATTTAGTGTCAGCTTAACTCTCCAAAGACAAATATTTGAGGTGGTCACTGTAATGATCTATAATACCAAGGCAACGGTACATCTTAATTGAAATTTCAAGAGTGAGTGAGAAGTGGCTGCACCAAGCATCCAAATGAAAATAAGCAGAAACCAATTGCCTATAGCCCAAAAAGAGCAGTACTGTAGTAGGTAATCTGTCTTAACAAATCCCACATTTTAAGGAGGCTTACCTGTAGATATTCTTTAAGTGACCTGATAATAAAAAATTCTTTATGTTGATGCCATGTATACCTAAACACTAACAGTTATACCTTAGGGTGCACAATTCCGAATGTTCCAATTTGATTTCCTTTGTAAACAATTTTAGCTTGTCTTCCTTGAAGAAATGCAGGCTCCTATGACACAATAAGACAGAAATAAGCACAGACAGCAATACTCATAATGAAATGAAAGAGAGAATTGGAAAAATGCAAACAGTACCTCTGATCTTTCTATGTAGTAGCCTTCACAGTCCCCAGGTGATACAAAAGAAGTTCCAGTTGCTTCCATGATTCTGTCGACTAGACCATGTATTAGCTGGAAAAAATGTCAAGACAGTCAAGCCTTTTGAGTGTCTAGAAGCTAGTGCACATCCTAAAGGACTATTATAATTATACATATGACTCCAATAACAGAATGAAGCAATCAAATCATTGCTTGGAAGACAGAATAACTTATATTTAAGGAAGTTCCACTCAAGATATTTTTAGAGTATAAATTCACCTATAAGCAAAATGGCGAAATCTATTTTATTCAAGAACCTTCCGAATTTGGTCCTGGCTAAGAAGTTCAGGATTTGCAGAAATCATCACAGCACAACTGATGTTGAAGAAGGATTACAAAATATTCTCTACCACCTAAGCTAATGATGGACTTTTCCAGAACTTTGAAATAGGCCAAACAACCCTTCTCGACCATACGCCGAGCCTTCACATATGAAATAACACCGCCCGAAGAATGACCAGAAGTCCCCCTCCATTCTAATCGGGGTGCTCTCGGTAAGGCCAAGGTCACAGTCTTGGCGTGACAGTCCAGAATAGCATGATAGGGAGATAACCAATCCATCCCTAAAATGACATCGAAATCAAGCATATCAAGAAGTAAAAGATCTACATGAGTCTCCAGACCACCAATAACCACTAATCAGGAACGGTAGACTCGATCTATCACAATAGAATCTTGTTTGACCAGCTTCAGGGTGCCACAGTGTTTTCAAAGATTGATTTGAGATCTGGTTACCATCAGTTGAGGATTACGGCATCCAATGTCCCTAAGACAGCCTTTCGCACTCGGTATGGTCATTATGAGTTCTTGGTGATATCATTTGGGTTGACAAATGCCCCAACTGCTTTTATGGATTTGATGAACCGAGTGTTCAGACCCTATTTGGATTCATTTGTTATAGTATTCATTGATGATATATTGATATACTCCCGCAACCGGGAGGAGCATGAGAAACACCTTCGAGTCGTCCTCCGGACTCTGAAGAAAAGTCAGTTGTATGCCAAATTTTCGAAGTATACAAGTAGTTCTTACAAAAAGGAGAATGGTACTTGCAATGATCCATGTCAAAGAAGATACTCCCTCAAATCAAATATAGCAACCTATTCTAACTGGCACAAGGTTTAAGAGCAAAATGTTTGAATGGATTATTATATTAAATTTGGTAAATAAGTGTTTTAACGATCGTTCCAAATGTAAAAGTGGAGAACTCAACTGAAAGATGTCACATCCAATTTGAAATAACATGGAGGGAAAAAAATTTGCCCTTTAAAGAGAGGCCAAGCTAATTAGGGTAGATCATAAAAGGAAGTAGGTCAATCTTATTGCAACAGAGGGAGAAAATGGAAACGGGTCACTCAGAGAGGAAGACGAAAAGAGAATCTGCAGGGACTGGATGGCAAAGGTGAATTCATAATTAGGTCCAGCTCTCCATTATGAAATAACATTCATGAATGAGGCAATAGAACTATTTTCATATGCCCAACAGCCTTTCCATTAAAATTTTCACTGGCAAGTGGTAACCAAATCTCCCTGGAAAAAAAAGTATAGACCTAAACTGAGCTTCCTTTACAGGTAAAATATTCACCCAAATTACAATTCATATTCCAACAACTGGAGCTTGTAATGTGCAGCAGATGCTACAGAAAGTCTCTATGCATTTCAAATAGCACCTTCACATCCACGGCGGTCGCCAAGAAGATTTTGCAGAACAGATAAACTACCGATATATGAGCTACAAATGTGGTACACCTGTACCTCAAATCCTGAGTTAGCGCCGCAATACAGAGCAGCAAGGTGGCGACGGTTTACTGCACCAACATCCTTCGTGCCATCTAACAGGACTACATCACCAACTTCAAAAATCTGAACCAAAATGAGATAAAAACATTGAATCTAACATGCAGAAGCTACTCTCGAAAGAAATGGCAAAGGAGATATGCATGACAGTAACAAGATGGTTACATAACTTATAACTTGGAGATAGCAAAGGAGAACTAACTAACAAGTGTCACTTTTAATTAAGCAGAAAATCCCTTCACTGGTTGTTATAAAAAACATCTCGCACATGATTAACCTTCTATAGCCTACTTCCTTCTCGAAAAGATTCAACCGGATAACTCACAAGGTTGGCCGGAAAATATTCAATTCTATTAGACGACTTGTTGCGTACTGCTATTTACTTGAAACTCTCATTAATTGCAATCCTGAGCTTACTTCACACGTTTAAGCAATAATGCCAGTGGCGGAGTAATGGCAGGAAACCATGCAGAAGTTAGTTATATTCATTTACCTTCATAGGCTTTGGATGGTCCTTGTTATGTCCAACGGTTCTCAATAATCCAGGCATGAGATTAGTCCGTACAACCTGCAAAGCAAGAGCTGTTTCAGTTACCAGCATTTGGTACATAATTATGCAAATAGAAGAAACCTGCAACTTTGTACAATTTTTTTAAAAAGAAGTGTGTAGTTTGCATTGAACTAAATCTAAATCAAGAACAGAATAATTACACAAAGCAGCATCTCCTTTACTGATCACTACCTGGGAGAAAAAGATCATCGACATATAAAAGAAGGTAGATACTATCCCCGGATGTGTGACGAATGAATAAAAAGGTATCACAGGCACTGCCACGGAATCCCTTTAGAGCACAATATAGTGCTGAAACAAGTGGATTCCATCAATTTTTTGTAAGGCAGGAGAACAACTCAGATTCAGAGAGGTCCTACAAGGTACAGCATGTGAAGCAATGCACATTAATCTAGGCAAAGATCTATCTCTATGGGTTAATGATATTTAGAGCTTCCAAGAATGTCAGGTTATGGCCTTGGATCTTCTCCCTCCTCCCAACATACCCTTGGACTTTGTATGAGATTAAGTCACAAGTCAAAAGCCAGGGCAATAGAAAATACTTGAAAAGACTAGTTTCACAACAGTCAAGACAAACAACAACATACCCGGTATAATCCCATGGATGGGGTCTGGGGAGGGTAGTGTGTACGCAGACCTTACCCCTACCTGGAGAGGTAGAGAGGTTGTTTCCAATAGACCCTCGGCTCAAGAAAAGGTGTAAAGGAAGAATAGGGGAGAAGAAGAAGAGGAAAGAGGGGGGAGAAAGAAGGAAGAGGGAGGCAAAAGATGATAAGCAAAGAGGAGAAAAAGTAGCATCAAATACTAACCATCAGGGAGCAACAATCCCAGTAGCAATTTTCAAAAACAAAGGACGTGGTTGCTAAGTATCATATACGATAACAAACTAGATGGAAGTAACTTTCAACCCACAATAAGAATATTACTAGTACTATTGGTAAACCTAGAAGAAACTCACAACTACCTGTCAACCCACCACCTTAATCCTCGACCTCTACACCTTCCTATCGCTAGTCATGACATCAAGGGGTAATGTTGGGACTTTAAATTCATGAGATACAAATAAGCTGAAAAACATCTATTATCAAGACTATACCGTACACCCTCATCAAGTGATCAAGGAAGGAGAGAAAAGCATGAAAAGTTCACAGTCAACTCTACAACATCCTCTACAAGAACATGGGAGTGAGGCTCAGTGATTATGATGTTAAAATGAGATTGATATATAGACAGTGCTGTCCTTCTGCTTTGTTGTCTCTTCGAGGTAAAATCACTCATGTTTGTGGTGCTAATTCCCGTATTTTTTCTAGTCTAATTTAGTTTCAAGAGCCCCACTCTCCCTATCCCTTACTCATTTTTTAAAGCCTTCCATGGAGTGCAATTTGAAATACAAAGGGTTCACTAAAGGTATATCTTTTTTCTCTCTTTTTAACATGGGAAGCCACGTGTGTGGCAATACTCATGCAAGACCATCTCCAAGAAAGAGGAAAAATACAGTGCTACTATAGATGTCGGAGAGGTCCCAGAAACTATGAACATTGAGAGTTGACGTGGGAGCTGTGGAACATGTTTCTTTCATTTTTGGGATAGTACAGAAGACGCTCAAAAAAAATAGCCAATACCTCGTTAGTTGGGGAGGATGTCCAGTCCCAAAGGTAGTTAGGACGTTTCAACTTCTGAGGCACAACCCTTTTAAGCATTATGTGGCAAATATGGAAAGGAAGGAATAATACATGAGGGAGTGGCACATCTGATGCATAGTTTTAAGTATAATAGTCTTACAACTTAATTCAAGACAATAACACCAACATACCCAGTAAATGGGAGTCTAGGGAGGGTAATGTGTACGCAGACCTTACCCCTACCTTGTGGGGGTAGAGAGGCTTAAAACTTTCTTCAAGACTACAAAAAGATAATTGCCTTACAACTTTATATCTTTTAAGCGGTCAGTTCATGTAAATGGCACGTGATTAAAGTGGATATTTTGAGATCACCAGACCTGTAAACTTATAAAAAGCTTTTGTAGTGCTAATGTGGGCCTTTTAAGGAGGAAAAGCAGAGTATATGTGCAATGCAGCACCAAGAACATCCAATAAATCAGCGAAACGTAGCTGCTGATATTTGGCACATGTTAATCACAGTTTTGGTTTAAGATGAGTCATGCCTAACAGTCTCAAGGATGCCCACATCAGTTGGATCTCTTGGAAAGTTGGATAAATCCATCAAACAAGTCTGGAAAATGATTCCTACTTGTATTTTTAGTGTGTTTGGAATGAGAGGAATAGAAGATGTTTTGATGGAATATCAGCTCCAAACCACGACCTTAAGGCTAGTTGTCTTTAAAATTTTGTAGCTGAGATAGTTTGTCCCCTGCAGACTATCATGCCAAACTTTTGGACTCTGTTAGCTCTTTATCCTTAGCATAGGCCTCATTGTAATAGAGCTAACAAACTCTCACTTTTGTACTTGCGTTATTATGCATCTACTTGATGCCATTTATAATACCGCTTCATAAATAAGAAAAATTTTAAAAAATTATGCGAAAGCTAAATCACAATTTGGAGGGAGGGAAGGCTATATTAGCCCACCAAGACACTGCATAGAACAACTGACATAACCTTATGTGTTTTAATCAGCCTCTTTTCAATACATCATGTGTTTATCTCACTGCACATGCACAAGATTCGAAATAAAATACTCTTTTTTAATCAAGAAGAATATTCAAAGTGAAAATGCTAAATCTTCTTCTTCCTAATTTAACTGACTAAACCATGCCATAAGGGGTTTCTGGCAGAGCACCAAAGAGTCGATTGATAGCTTAAACTCTTTTTGGGACAGAGCAGACTCACCTCAAATTCAGATGTACGAGAATCAGCAATGATTACAGCGGACTTATCCTCTTCACAGTTCAACATGGAAGAAATTTCTTTCTTGGAACACAAGATCCATGTTAGGACCTCCGTATAACCAGCCATTGCAATCTAAAATCGAAAAGACATTAAGTTAGATGAAAAGCAAGTTATCAACGATAACTTGTGAATCAAGGATGCAATCGAATACATACACACGGGACAACTTCATGAGGGGGAAAAAACAAGTTAGTGTTTTTTAGAGAAATTATGTGACTGGCACAGAATACTAAAGTTCGAAGCTGCATTTAAAGAACTATTCATATAGTTTAATCAGATAACACCAATATCATATAGTCTAATCAGATAACACCAACAAAAATAAGCATTTTTTGGGGAAGGTAACATATCCAATATATTAATCAAATTATCAGCACAGAGTTTGTACTGGAAACCAAAATTTATATCTTGAAATGCTTAAACAAAAAGCATAACACCAATAAGCATTAATTATCTACAACATCATACCATGAAGAAATGTAAATGAAACGACTGCAATTAATTGAAGAAAATTGTGAAAAGAACAAATGAAGAGGGAAGTACCTGATCAAAAGAAAAAAAATGAAAAAGGCAACACAGGAAGGGGTAATAATCCAGCTAGAATACAAAAAACATTGGAACTAAAATTGAGACTTTGAAACTCCCTCCCCACCCCTTCCTGGCTAGAACTTGATAAAAGGTTAAAGTTTGTTTAACAAAAAATATATTACCACCTTCAAGTAAGAGGCAATATCAAGAGAAGAAATAATTTTATGAAAGATCACATGTAACAGAGACTACACAAATAGAATGATGCTACCTTCTGCAAAACAAATAAATGCCCATGACAGCTTGAAGTCTGTGTCTACAATATGAACTCTCAAACACAGAGGTGTATAAACACATTACCTCCGACCGAATCAGATCACTAAATTGACTGAGAGGTAAAGGCTTCAATGATGCAAGTCTTCTCTTCGGGATCTCATTGTAGCCATAAGCAATTGCAACATCCTTTTGAAAAGAATACAGAGTTTGAAGCCATATAAGAACGACAGCAAAGCTATGGTGGGATAGTAACTATAAGCAGTAATGCATCAAAGCAAATACCTCTGCTACATCACAAGGATGAAGGACATCACTTCTTGTGGGAGGTACCGATACGACAAATTTGACTTCTGCATTTTCTGAGACAGATTCCACTGCACGCAATTGCATTTTATGCAACAAACTAGCCACCTGAAATGTTGTTTGGCTGTTTAGAGTCTAACGAAAAAATTCAATCTTCTATTTCCTACCCATATAGGATAATCTGTCCATCTATATATTACTATAAAAGTGGAAGCTCTTAACTAAAAAGTTGAATTGCTTAAATACCCTCTTAAATAACCTAAATACCCAACTCACACCAAGAATTTAAATAAAACATCAAATTTTAAATAAGACACTAAATTTATTTGAAAAGATATGATCTTTCATATTAGTGAAGCTAGCGACTTTACAACCTTGAAGTCTAACGGCGAACGCTTCATTTTCGTGCAGGCATACCAATTAAAATACAAAATAAGAAAATAACAGACAGCCTAAAATGAGAGGGTACCGAAATTTAAAATAAAAAAGTCCATGATTTTGGTTCATATCTCTTTTTGATATGGAACCTTCTTGCAAGGTAGGTTTTCATGGACATTTTTCTCCTTTTTATATTCCTTGAAGAAAATGGAGAAACTTTATAAAATTTTGAAATTATCCCCAAGAGTTGGCTTAACAATTGTCATTATTTGTTTAATGATAGCAATACCATTTTTCAATTCTTGAGTTTATGTTAGCAAAGTAATACAACATAACGTGTGTGTCATGCAGTTTGCATGTTAGTAACAGCGAAACCACTTATTTGAGAAGAACGAAGCAAGATAATAGAGATAATAGTTACAAATGAAAGGTAAGTTAAAATCAAACAACTTTTAATAAAAAATAATCATTGACCTACTAGGATAAGTTAATGATATTTAAGAAATTTGTAGTCATAAAATATTGATGTAAACAATATAAATGTTACTTTATCATGTGGAATTTTGCCGAAAAGATGGTGAGCTTTTAAAAAAGTGAATGATGTTAAACCAGACAATATCATACATGCAAAAATTATAGCTGGTCAATCTGCTACCAAGTATACTTTTATCCTAAAAATTCAAAGGTCTCCCTCTTAACCCCACACCCCCCCCCCCCCCCCCCCCCCCCCCCCCCCCCACACACCCCAAAATGAAAGATATCTTTTAAATTCGTTCAAAAGTAATTCATTGTACGTTTATATTTTGCAACGATGATAAATAAATATATGGTCGAACAATTTCTAACATATCTCCCACAATATGTTTTCTCACATGGCCAATTTTACGTTGCACTTTCAAGAGGATATCAATGTCAACAAAGAGTCGGGTCATGATAGAGTAATCAAAATAGATGAAATGAACATATGCCAAGAATATAATCTATAAAGAAGTATTAGTTAAGAATATAATCTATAAAGAAGTATTAGTTAAGATACGCTTCACTGCAGTGTGTACCTCAAAAAATAAAAATAAGTAAGAAGTCAAATTTATCTAATTAAACTTTGATTGTCTCATCTTCTTATGCTTAGATGATATCAAATCATCTTGACATCAACAAACAAGTCACTATACGATGATCCACATTTATCATTTGCAGAAATTTATGTGACGGCACTATCTTTGGTAATTATTTTATATAGGAATGTATGAATTATATTTGTACATGTTTATGCACTTATTTTAATCTCATACTTTTCGGATGTAGTTTGTATTTTAGTAACAGTAAAACTATATATTGTAAAAGGGCGAAGTAGAATAAGAGAGATAATAGTTAGGGGTCGTTTGGTAGAGTGTATAAGAATAGTGCGGAATAAGGTGTATTAGTAATGCATGGGTTAGTAATGCATGCATTAGTTATGCAGATATTATTTCTTATCTATTGTTTGGTGTGGTGTATTATAATTATAATGCATTGCATAATTTTTAAGAAAAATAGTTGTTTACAAAAATGTCCTCCATATTCTCTAGTGTCTTTAACCATGCTAATGCATGCATTAATAGCCTTGGTATTACCAGTGTCATGGTTTTCTATGCATTACTTATGCATTGGATAATGCCAAGTATGATGCATAACTAATACAAGTAATAGTTATACACAGGTTGAGAAAATGTACCAAACAAGGTATTAGTAATGCATAGAGTCAATGCTTGCATTATTTTTTCTAATACCTCCTATCAAACGACCCCTTACAAATAAAAGATTAAGTTATTAGAAAATAAGTTCATGCAATTGTTTATTTTATGTCCTATATAGATGAAATATAATGTAATTTATGCAACTTGTAAAATATAGGTATGCTTGTTGATTGTTCATCTTAGTAGGTTTAGACGACTCAATTATTTTGTCCTCGACAAACAAATAACCATTCTAATTTGATCATTCACATATACATTTTATTCTTTCATGTATAATTATATACTCAAAAGCTATATTTTAATAATAACGATGATATTAATATACAAAATCAAGTACCACAAGACTCTATATACAGGTGCAACGCACGTGCCGAGAAACTAAAAGTCAACACTGATCCAAGTTGTAATAATGCTTTCACATCAAAGCAAAAAGGGACAAACAACTATTGCCACAAATTTCTGAAGAGCAGTTAAACAATGTACTGGAAATTCTGAAATGGTCTTCTCATTCAAGGTATATAGCAGGGGAACCCAGAAAGGACATGATATAAAAGTCAATACATGTACCATGAGTACATGTGATTTCCGAACACTAAACCAGCGGATCAGAATCACACCGCAGTCTCACCTTTGATAATACTTTCTGAAGCACATTTAAGGCATGGAAAAGTAAATCAAAAAAACAACAAACATAAAAAAGCTTTCTTGAGTAGGCTTGGTGACTCAGCTACTCATATTTGTTTTTCATTTCTTCTCTTAATTTCGAAACTTGAATGTTATGTTTTGCATCTTCTCATGTTGATGAATTTTTCTCCTGAGTCCAGCTTTAATGGCATTCTTATGCCTTTCAAAAACAGTGAAGTTTTTGTAGTTATCTGTAGGGATTTGAGAGTAACTCGGATAGTTTCCGAGTTGTTTTTGGCATCCTCTTCAGATATCATAAAGTTTTGGAGTCCATATTGTTAGTTTGATAGTTAAATAATAATAAATAACCCTTATGTATTAGGAGTAGGACATTTATTATATATATATAGGGCTCATTGTATCATTGTCAATATCAATAATATAATTTTCCCGTGTCATATTTCTCACATGGTATCAGAGTCAGGCCCATCCCAATTATTGACCCCCATTTATGTTGTCCACGCTCCAGTTTGCAGGCCTGGGCGTGAGGGGTGTTGAGTTGTCCCACATCGAAGGGATTTGAGATCCTTGATCTCCTTATATGATCGTGGGCAATCCTCACCTCATAAGCTAGCTTTTGGTCAAGTGATCTTGAACACCTTGACCTTTACACCACAACTCAACAGACGAGGCCCAAGATAAATAATTGGAACTCCCAAGCAGGGGTTCAGAAGTAATCATCAAGACTGAATTCCCAACGCCACTATTTTTGGAACCAAAAGCATCAAGTCCGAGAGACATGGTTGGATTAAAGAGAGGGCTAGCAAAATTATCAGCAAATAACACAAGAAATCTGGATACTTTTGCCGGGAAAAAAAATATTGTAGCTGTCGGAAAACTACTTAGTTGCCAGAAAATTTTCAAAGTGCTCGGAATCAAAAAATAAAAGCATGGGTAGAATCGGAATTACACGTAGGCCCGACTGTTCTTAAGAAGCAAGTTAAAAAACTGGCCGGAAAGGGCTCCACGCACCGGCACGTGGACCAGATCTCGCCGGAAAAAAAAATCCGGGTGGCGCGTGACGGCGCTGTCTGTAGGAGGTTTTAATAAATAGATTCTTCTCCCGTGCATTCTCACATGGTATTAGAGCTTCAGTGAGAAAATTATCGTTGCGCGTCATTCCAACGGCATTTGGGAAGAAAGATCTCATCGTCGTAATTTTCTAACAACTTCGTCTTGTTCCCGGGGTTCATCACTGCTACAGTGATACTGTGCATATACCAGTACCACCATCAGATCCCCCTTGTGCGACCAAACCCCACAAATTCCAGTCCTATCTGAACATAAAAGCTAGTCATCGTGCGTTTTTCCGGTTAACGACTCAAGATTGATTTATATTATCTCCTCATCGGTAAGTATTGTGCGAAAACCAGCACTACCATCTTGTTCGAAAAAGTTAGGCGACAAAACCCCAGTCTATCGCTCTAGCAGAAAGTCACGCGCCTCCACGAGCTGCCAAAACTAGGGTTCCGGAGAGCTACAATAACTTTTCCGGCGTGAACATTGCACTTTTTCCGTCTTGAATAGTATTTCCCGACATGAACAGTAATTTCCATAAATTAGTAGCTTGCAAATATTTTTACCAAGTCCCTCACTGGTCCTCGTATTAGTTATATATGTAACAAGCTCGGTACATATGATTTATATGCACCAGCTTGAGGGGAAGTGTTAGTTTGATAGTTAAATAGTACTCCCTCCGTTCCAGTTTATGTGAACCTATTTCCTTTTTGCTCTGTTCCAATAAGAATGACCTCTTTCTAAATTTGGAAACTATTTAGCTTAAACTTACAATTCTACCCTTAATGAGAAGCTTTTATAACCACACAAATACTCTGGGCCCTTTTTTAACTTGTTTAGGACCACAAATTCCAAAAGCCTTCATTTTTTCTTAAACTTTGTGCCCAGTCAAACAGGTTTACATGAATTGAACAGAGGGAACTTAGCTAAAGATAGGGCACAATGGAAGAAAAAAATCTATATATGTGATACATACTAGCTAAGAATAAGCTTTAAATATTACTATTTTTCTTATATTATTACTGGTGTTATATATATGAAAGTTATTTTCACTACTGTTAACTATTATTTGTTTTGCATGATGATGATATGAGTTGAACTTATTAAATAAAGAAGTAAGGATTCAGACCCCAACTTTGTTTAGGGCTGAGGTGTAGTTATTGTTGTTGTAAGTCATGATGTTTTGTTAGAGTAGGATCGAGACTAAGCTAGTGTTACAAACATAAATACAAATTGTGCAATTCATCGAATTGTTTAAACCATAATCTCGTACGTATTAGGAGTAGGACATGTATTTTATATATATATATATATATATATATATATATATATATATATATATATATATATATATATATATATATAGGGCTCATTGTATCAGTGTCAATATCAATTAATTTACCCGTGTCATATTTCTCACACATATAAAACTTTTGGAGTGCTCCCCCCTTGGTGCCAAACATGAATCCAATCATTATTCTCCACCCTAACCCCTCTTAAACCTATACAACTACCAAAATATTTCAGGTAGCATTTGGATGTTCCAAACTTTGGGGAGGACAAGCTCATAGATTGATGACTCCAATGTTCAAATGTACATTAACTAGTAAAAAAAGGTAACTCCATATATTCTGGTTATCTGGCTCAATTTTTAAAAGACAATCAAATTGTGGAATCTCAATTCCATTAAGGACGACCAAGAATATGTTTAAATGTTAGCAAGAGGAGCTGCGACTCGTGTCAACTTATATGTAGTTCCTCCAGTTGCGAGCTTGTTGTAGTCGGTCCAAGGGGAGAATGCCTCAACCCAAAACTAGTTGGGTTGGCTAATCCCCTATATCCATCCTTCTATTTGGACCTATTTCACCCCAATACTAAACAATTTGACTGTTAAAGCAAATTAGTGGTTCTCCAAAACTATATATTCTTTAAATCAAACACTAGTGCCAAGCAAAATTTGTCTGTAAATAAATCAACTTCAAATCAGTTTCATCCAAATGTACATATAGTTATTCACACTTCCATTCCAAATAAGACAAGCAACAGAATTTTTCAAAAAATCACATCTAGTGGCAGCTAATAGAAAGATGTCCTAGTACTGTGAGTGGTATCTTAGTTTCCATCAATCTGATGGAAGGGAGTAAACATTCGGTGCTTCAAGACAAACATGGAAGTACTAAAAAAATCAATTATCATTGTATATGATACATTTTAGGGATTTCCTATTTTCCTATAAGGCATAAGTTATACTACAGAGCAATCAAAATCCCCAGACACTGTAACGATATCCACCACTCACACTAATGTCTATGCAACCATGTGGAGTTGGTATAGTCACCATAGCACACAGGTTTCTGTCAGCTAAATTCTGAACATCTCATATTTTGGAAATTGCAGAACATTAGTGACCAATATCATAATTGTCATGATTCTCATGAAGATAAGAAGATAAAATGACAGAAACTTGTGTATATGAGATAAGAAGAAAAAATGGAAGGCAAAACTCTATAATACCTCATTCTCTGGCAATTGAACTCCAATGATGCCAGTGATGTAGGACAAAGGCACATTCATATTGTAGATTGAGAGATCAGGATAAACAAACGATTTTCCATCAGGATATGTTACTTTAACTGGTTCAACTTCAAACTTCCGCTCACAGTACACTGAAAACATAGTTACCTGCAGATAATATTTAATTATTCAGACACCCAGCAAACTGAAGGAGGAAAAGAAAAAGAGCCCCTCAGCTTCTTATATTCCTACCATTGTGTTCAAAACAACATTGGCCTTCGTCAAATCTGTGGCTGTACATTCTATAAACACGTTCTTTGTTTTCAATGTAATGGCTGAATGTGCACCGTTGATAATGGGGGGCAAAGACAAAACTGTCCTGCAGAACAGACAGACAGAGAGAGATTAATGAGTTGCAGAAAGATAGTGGTTCCTTCACATGCATTCAGGTATTGAGCACTGCTCATAACAGCTAAGCATCTCAAGTATTTCTTTCTTTGATAAGTAAACATATCGATTTCTTTGATAAGTAAACAACATCAGACCCAGTATACTATTCCCAACCGGTGGGGTATGGGGAGGGTAGTCTGTACGCAAACCTTACCCCTACCTAATGCAGGTAAAGGTAAAGAGGCTGTTTCCAATAGACAATTTTATTAGATTCCAAACAGCTATTAATAGCTATCCCAGAAAAAATAATCTGCCTGGGATATATCCAACTAAAAAATGAGTGCTGACAGGCTCCATACAGTTTGCCTAATAGTTTCTCGAGTTTTGTTGAACAGTTTATCAATAGCTATCCCATTCAGAATGTGCAAGCAAAATAGAGTAGGTACTCCCTCAGTTTCAACTTATGTGACACACTTTCCTTATTAGTCCGTTTCAAAAAGAATGACACATTTCTAATTAAAAAATTAATGAAGTAAGTGAAATAACATTAAAAGCATCCAGAAGATGCAAAGATTAAAAGAGAGAAGAATCTGACAGCTCAAATGAAACATTTCTATATTGAAAAACAAAAAAATTCATTTTACCTATTTCACCCTTAATGAGAAGCTTTTAGGGCCACACAAATTGAAGGCCCCACAAAAGTTTTTACCCTTTAAGCTTTTAAAACCAAGAGTTTAAAAAGTCTTTCTTTTTTTCTTAACCTCCATGCTAAGCCAAACTATGTCACATAAATTGAAACGGAGGGAGTACACCTGAAACTATATAACTATTGGAGTAAAGAAGTCTCAAGACCCATTTTCAAGCCAAAAATTCTTATCATGAACTGTAAGCAAAGAGGTCAACTGGCATGCAGCGAAGTAAATAAATGCAGTAAGATAGCTCCAGGCCAGAAGGCTCATTTGTAAACTGGATACCTTTTACAATCATATATAACAGGGTACACTGGTGAATTCTCGATTATGTGCAGAAACTTCTTCAACTTCAAATCCGACTAAAAATTCAGGGCGGCAATGTGTTAGAGATGTTGTTTAAAGCATAAAATTAACCTCAGTAAATCTTCAACATAACACCTAAACAAGAAACAATAATAATCAGACTAAGAATAAAAGCTTAAGTTGCAACTCACTTTGTAAAATTCCATCAGCTCATCAGCTCTGAAGTTTCTGGTCTGAAAAAACAACCAATTTTAATATCAGCATTAACACCAACATAACCTAGGCCAACTGCCAAAATAAAACCACTTACCTGCTTTAATGGCACAAAATTAATTTCCGAAGGAAGCAAAGCCTGAAATTAGAGGGGCAAAAGGTTTCAGTATCCAATCAGAAACTACTTAGGGAAAAGAAAGCAGAACACGAAAATCAGATTTACACGGAAAAATCAAGCTGTCACTCTAATTTTAGAACTAGTAATACATGGAAAACTTTGACTCAAGTATACCAACTGGCGTATACCTCATATGTGAAAGGTCCTTCAATTGTATCTAGGTCATGGGTACCAATTGCCACCAAGGTTCTTCGCCTAGGAAAAGCAAAAAAGAGAATAAACAACAAGGACCTAAGTGTGAGCAGGAGAAAACATAAGCAGGATTTTTAAAGATAATAACGATGTGATTCCCCACAATATAATTCAGTAATGATTCATAAAAGTTTTGTATGGATACTGCTCAGGGAAAAAGTTCAATATTGACAACCCATACGGGTTGGCCAAAGTTCAAAATTGACAACCATAAGGGTGTGGCCTGGTGGTCAATAATAATAATAATAATAATAATAATAATAAAAAGAAGAAGAAGAAGCACCACCACCCTAGGGTGTGGCCTAGTGGTCAATGAAGTGGATTAAAACATGGGAGACCATGGTTCAATCCCAGCATAGACAGAAAATACTAGCTGATGTCTTACTCATCTACCCATACTTTGTTTAGGTAAAGTTATCCGGTGAAAGCTCAATATCTAGTGGGAGATAGCATGCACCGATGGAATAGTCAATGTGCGCGCAAGCTACCCAAACACCATCGTAATCAAAATAATAATACATTATGTGATAAGAGAATTCTTCTAAAATCTTATCTTTATTCATACCCAAATAGAGAAGGAATAAAAAGTAAAAGTCACGATTCATGGCACTTCTACTAAAGATCACGTCAGTATGAGAACTTGGAGGTTAGTAGGAAAGATACACAGTATACCAGTTGAGATAAAAAAAGTGAAGGGATAGTTAAGGTCAATGATCCTCTACATCTAACGGAAGTGGAAAAAAAGAATACAACCCCACCCCAAAAGTAGAAATGAAAAGGAAAGAAATAGAGAATAATTTCTGTTCTCTGGATGCCTCTTTAAGCAATTAAATAGAATCCAGCTACTTTTTACACTATGTGCACACTCTCTCCTCAGCATGTAAGCCATTGCATCCATCGATACACAAGTTTCCCCAAAATTCAAGAATTAAAAGATACCCCCTGCTTTCCTAAGTTGCTCCGACATGGCAGTTTAGATGCCGCACCCGTGTAGACACGACACTAGTATGGGTGTGGGTGTGGGACCCGTACCGGATCTGGTCAAACAATTTTGGGTACTTTGACCACGACTGGCAGAAAAATTCGACACGAGATACAATTGATTACCAAAATAAGAACTAAAACTAGGGTAAATTTGAAGAACATAACATATCTTATCTAGGTAATCAATCTTTTATTTATCTGCAACTTGAGAATAAAAAGGAAATCCACACTCTACAAGCTATACGTAAGTATTCCACAAAATTTCTCATAAATTAGAGATATTTTTGTTTTTTAATTATTTTTTGCCGGATCCCAGCACCCGTATCCGTACTAGGATCCGTATCCCCGAATCTTAGATTTTACATCTTGAAAGATCCGACATCTACATCCGCACCCGTGTCGTACACCTGCACCCATATCCGAGCAACTTAGTTGCTTTCTATCTTTACATATTTTACAAATAGATCTGAAGACAAGTTTTACCCAAACTTGCAAAACATTTAGAATGTCACCTTACCCTTCCACCTTTAACAGACGCTCAGAACTTTGTGATACAATAAATTTCTACAATGATTACCAGACTATTTGCCTGCGACAGAGTTTTTTTAAAGTACGTCTTCTGCTATTATAACTGCTCTTATGCTAGTATAGCTGTGAATTCTTCCTTATTTTACAATATAACCAACAACAAAAAAACTGTGAGCTCTTTCTTACTTCAAGAAACAATAAAAGTTTCTAATTGTTGTGCATTGATATAGCATAGAGAGGGGCAGAGGGCAGTATCAAAACGTACCCTTCTCTACCACCAAGAAGTTCTCATTAATGGGTACATCCTGAGTCATGTTGGCACGTAAAATTGGTCTCCAAAATGTTAGAAAATAAATGGTGCATTGTTAAGAGAAGACACATGCTTTATGTCTATCCCAGAAAAAGACTTATGCTCTCATCGAGGTGAAATATATTGTATTTCTTAACCGTCATAAGCTCTAAAAGACCTTGAGAACTCCCCATTTATTTTTTTGCGACAAATAAGCTAATGCGCATAATTAGAGTAACCCTTATCGTATCATAATTTATCAATAAACTTCCAGTCTCATTTACTGAACAAGCTAAGGTTTCTAAATAATTTCTTTCCAAGTCAAATTCCCTTTAAAGGGGGAAAAAGAACTGAAGGGTATCCAACCCATGTACAGAAGCATCATACACGCATGGTAAGTTCAGGAAAACCAGTGCAAGTTATCTACTCAGTGATTTCCTTATGAGAGCTAACAGCATAACTACAATTTTTATTACAGCCGAGAAATAAAAAGATAAAGTATAGGAATTAATTCCACCCCCAAGTAATCGATTACTACTTCAAGATGTCACCAAGAAAAATTTAACATCACGTAGGACTAACAGAAACCAAAGCAACTAAAAGAGGTAAAAAGGAATTTCCGCTGAAAAGAAAAGGTAAATAGGAATTTCAAACTGCTCTTTATAGTATAGTAATACCTGCAAATGTTCTGATGCAGCTTATCTTGTAGATCAATGAAGCTATTGTACCTAGCCTCATCAAATGTTACACCTCTTAAGACAGCGCACACAACATATGGGCGGATCTTGGATGTCTAACAGGAAAGGACAATGGTTAATGCAGTAATAAAATTCTTTATAGCCATTTTAGTTTCTTTACCACACATTTAGTGGTGGACAAAAACTTAACAAAATAATAGCTTTATCAAGTCGTACCTCTTTTCCGACACGCATTTCAAGCATAGATTCTCTACCAATATTTGCCACCTTATATGTAGGGATCGGATCGAGCCCATCAAATATACGGAGAGCTTGAGCTAGCCCTTCAAGACAAAGCAAATCATATCTGCAATACCAATTTGAATGAAAACATATTGCACTGCCAGTGCCGAATTAACAGCACCGCTGTTATGCTTCAAATAACAAATAACTAAAATTTCTAACAATCCCACGCCACTAAACAGAATTAAGCGCAAAATGCTAGTAAGCCACCACAGAAAATCAGTTATACTTATTTCCAAATATTCAAAGCATAATCAAAAACCCCAAGATATTCTACCAATTCAGGAAAATTCATTCAGCAATCTAATTATAAAAAGTACAAAGGACCACCTGTTTGCTGGAACTTCAATTTTGTATATAATCTCTCCATCATCTTCCGTCGCCTCATCCTCCAGATGCTTCTCTTTTCTTTGCATTGCATTTTCTGTTGTCTACATTTTTTTCACACATGCATAAACTCAGTACTAACAACCAATGCTTGGATGAAATAAACTTGCTGAAGAGAAGAACACATACAACAACAACAACAACAGACCCAGTGTAACCCCACAAGTGAGATCCAGGGAGGGTAGTATATACGCAGACCTTACCCGTACCTTCAAGAAGGCAGAGAGACCGTTTTCGGAAGACCCTCGGCTTGGGAAAAGATAAAAGGAAGGGCAGCACCAAGCACACCAATTAGATTAAAACTGAGTATTATAATAAGAAGGCCGGAACGAAAGGAACGATTATATAAATTACTCAACCATCCCCATAAATGTTACTGACCCGGAGTATAAAAGCATAAAAAATGCTCAATTCACAACTTTTTTAAAACAAAAATCTACATATTTGGGATATTATTTTTTTTATCGAGTAAGTTTGTTTGGGATATTATTTTTTGATCAAGTTTGTTTGGGATGTTAATTTAAGTGGAGAAGGGTAGAGGGGTTGGCCCATTATCTATGAGTATAGAACCGTGTGGCACTAACCTGAAGCCATTTTGCCTCCGGAGATTTCTTGGTTATCAAAAGAAACATAATTGGGAATAATAAAAAATATTACTACTAAATAACAATTTTTCTAAAATTGTTAAAATATTTATATAATATTTTGAAAAAACATTCTAAGATTGAACAGTTTGATTCCCAAATAGTAATGTAGTTATCAAACAGGACAGGGGGAGTTCATCAAAAAGGAACAACTATGATAATTCACTTAGATTTTCAAATATAAAAATAACAAGTACAATAATAAGCGAGATTTGGTGGTGCTTACAGCCTCCTCGAGCTCAATACCGAACTTAAAGCACAATTCGTCGAATTCTTCATAGGCTGCAAAATTCACATTAAAATACGAGTTCAATTAGATGGTACTTGAACGCCATTATTTTGTTAGTGTGCAAAAGGGCAAAACTGGGAGAGAGAGAAAGAGAAAACTCACTATAAGTACAGCCTAGGGCTTCGAACAGACGGTCTCTTCCAACGCTGACGGTTGGCATGGTGGCACTGAACAATGGCGGCGGCCAGAAATCAGAGAGCGATGGAAAGAGGGGAAGGGTATTGGGGGTGAAGACTTGGCGATTCTTATTTTTTAAGCTAACTCCAAAACAAAATAGGAGTAGCAAATATTATTGTTTCTTTTTTTTAATTTAGGAAAAATACATAAATACCCCATATTATTGAACACTTAAACTAAACGGTATTTTTTTACAACATATTTAGAATGCATTATTTTCCTCCTTAACAACTGATGTGGCAAAACAAAATTAAATAAAATAGAAGCGAGTAGAAATAAAAAAAGACGTAACAACAGAAGTATTTGCTTCTGAAATAAAAAAGCTATCAAGAAAAAAAGAAAAGGACGGGCTGCACTATTTTCTTAAGTACATGCACCTTCAGTGAACTGAAACATTAAGGACGTGCACCTTCACTCCTTCAGTGGAATTGCAATTAACACTAGTAAGTAGTAAGCAAAAAGCCAAAAAGCATCTTACTACAAAGAAAGCCAAAAAGCCAAAAAAAAAAAAAAAAAAGCCACCTGAAGAAGAAGAAACGGGGGATTGGCGAAGATCAAGCTAAGCAGTGGCCAGCGGAGTAACAGTGAAGGCCGGCGTATCAGCGACAGTCGAAACTCGGAAGAGAATAAGAGCGGCGGCAGTCGGACTCGATCACTCGAATGAGCAGCAGTAGTGGCCAGTCGCGGAAGAGTGAAGTGAACCCTAAATTCTAAAATGAGAAATCTGATGAAACTACGGGTGTTGGATTGTTGGTCTTCCGATAATATTAAAGAGTAAAGACTATTTACTTATTTACTTTTTATTTTATTTGTTAAATGATAATGGATAATAGGGCCACTAGTTCCAAACTCCAAATTGGGCTTTCAAAAGTCCTCCATAGTCCATATGTTCCCGGCCCCCCCTAGTAAATACTATGTTCCATATAGAATTGTTCGGTTTTTCGGTCAAGCGAACAACGGAGGCACCAAAACCGTAAACAGCACCGAACACTGAAATTTAATAATTTGTAAGCAGCACACAGACCGAATAACCGATTAAACTGAAACCGGACAACTGAAATTTACGGTTCGGCCGGTTTTTTCGGCTCGGCCGGTATTATGCCCACCCTTATGGGAGGGGGGAGGGGTGTGTCACACCTCCTTTTTCCGAAGATAAGGGAGTTTTTCCAATTAAAGTGACATTATTCGAAATTGGATTATTTATTTAATTCAGAGTCGCCACTTGGAATAATTATTATGGTGTCCCAAGTCACCAGGATTTTAAAATCCCAAATCGAGGAAATTGACTTTATTTATGGTCCACAGACACAGAAGACCGGGTAAGGAATTATGTTAACCCGGAGAATGTGTGAGGCACTCTCAAGTTACGTGATTTTAGCACGGTCGCTTAACAATTGATACATGTCCTGAATATCTGATTTATTACATGTTTAAGACTTACGTGCATTTTTAACTTTAACCGCTTTTAATATTTATGAAATTTATTTAAATAAGTCGTGATGTCGCGCACTTAGTGTTTTTGTACACATTGTGAATCGCGTCAAAACGCCCCCGCAATTTACAACATGTTTATTTTATTATTATTTGACGTTATAGTCGAGTCACGTGAAACGCACACTCGAATTGGGATTTATGTATCATGACTATGCCACGGAAATAGTACCCATAGTCACGATGATTTATTAATCGTGCCTAAAAGCATATCTAACGAGTGAATTGTTCAAATCCTAACTTTTAGATTTAATTGTAAATGTTATAAGTTATGGAGTTATTGTGGGGAAGTATTATCACTTAGCTATTGTTGCAAATTGCAATTGACGCGATTAAGCATAGTACAAGTAATCAACGGGCCAACATTAAAGGGGTCGTAAAGTTCGCCCAATTCTGTTACCTACACCTTGACATGTTTTCTTCCAAATTTAAAGCAGTCAGAATCAACAAACAATGGTACAAAACCCAAAACCAATTCCTATTAGCGTCACCTTAACAACCAAAATTCCACGATGTGCTTCAACTAATTCTATAACAACTCAATTGCCTTGGGATTAATATCTCTATAGTACTAATTAAGGCATGAATAATTAGATCCAAAGTATTAACTAGAAATAGCATATATCCTTCCCTTAATTAAACATGAGTAAACATTTAGGTGCACTAATGAAACTTATGAGTAGAATAACATCATTTCAAAAGACATGTATCATTCCACGTGTATCCTTCAGCCGCTACAGTTTATCCAGGGGCGCATGCCCCCTAGCCCAAGTGGTGTCATCCGACACCGCTTTCCCGGAAAACTTTAGTTATTACACATATAAATATTGTGTAAAAAGTATAAATATAAATCATATGATCCTGTTGAACAAAAGATAGTGTCTGGTCTGATGGTATAGCGCCTCTCTTGCAACATTGAGGTCTGCGCCTCTCTTATATCCCATATTAATTTTTTCATCACTTTAAATTTCGACACTGCTTACAAAAGGTCCTGCGTAAGCCCCTGAGTGTATCTTTAGAGTTCAACCACCAAATAAAAGGGAGGAGTCCAAGTCCTAGACATTTAAACCATTCCTAAGAAAATAGGCAGAGTCTTCAATGACTTAAAAATCCAAAGATATCCATATTTCAAACTAAACCACAGATTGCCGCATACAAGGATATCCATATCAATTCAGAATTAAAACAAAAAATTGAATTCTCGGATTACTACAAAGTGAATCAGATTCAAGCTCAAAAGAAGTACGAATAGAATTTAACATACCTATTAGCTGGAAAATAATAGTAGATAACCAAATACAGGCCGACGTAGCCGCAGCAAGAAGAGAACAGCAGAAAACGAAGCAATTCCTCAAATTAAACAGCTTTGGAAACCCAGAAAAATTAACAGCAGTTCAACAATTGCAGCAATCACGGTTTCATCCTAAAAAAATTCTTTGCTTCTTTTCTTCGGATCTGATTTTGTAAAATTCAAAAATTGGTTGTCAGCTGTTTCGTAGATGAATTTTTTGGAGGTTAGTGAATGCCGGTGAGAGTCCGCGTTATGTGTGTGTGAGCAGAGGAGAGTGTGGAGGTGAGCTTGCCGTTCCGTGAGAGTTGAGTGAGGTGAGAAAGAAGTTTGTGTAGGGGAAATAGTTTTGTTTTAACGAGGGGGAAAGGGCATTGGGCCAGGCGGGTCAGGGGATATGGACCGGGCAGACACAGGGATTAGGCTGCTTAAATTGGCCCAATTCAGCAGACCCCCTTTTTTTTTCCAAAATTGACCAATTTCTTAAGAGAAAATCTCACTTTATACCCATTAACTATTTACCCTTTAATGCCCAAGTCCAAACTATTTACTATTTCTACTTATACGGCCCAAACTATTTACTCAGTTTTTTACTCGTTATTGAAGTAGGGGTGTTGAGCTTGAAATGGTGATCAGTGCTAGGGGAGGCCCACGTGAAAAGGCTCCTCTTAACCACACTGACAAAAAAAGCAAAGACTTGATAAGGATAAATTAAACTATTTGTGTTCAATGGTCGAAAGGTACTGGAACTGGATTGTTTTGCTCTAGTATTTATACTCAGTTACTCATTTTCTTGAATTATTTAAACTATTTATCCTTGAATTATTTTCTTGTTTGTTATTTCTTGACTTACTTGTAATTTGTTCTTACAACATTGTTCTTCCATTTTTCTTATAATATCTTGAAATGGATGTAATTTCAAATTTGAAAAAAAAAAAATTGAAACTCCATATGAATGAATTCAAAATGCTAGATCTGATCTTTTATAATGTTTTAATATTGAAATTCGTTAGTTGTTGTTCTTTCATGTGTACATTGTACATTTGATGCTGGTTTTTGGAGATTTAAATCCATCATTGAAGGACTTGAAGCTTGAAACTCATAACTTGGTCTATTTGAGTTTTTAATTGTTTTGATCCGATCTTGCATCAGTTTGTTTGGAAAGTTGATTGGAGGTTGTAGCTAAAGTTTTAGTCAATTTGGTAGAGATTTTGTAGTAGATTTTAGAATTTTGGGTTGAAATATAGTTGAACCAGAGACGAAGACGAATTTGTATTGTATACCCAAATAGTATACAAATATACCATTTTGGTATACCATTCATTCCAACTATATACCCTATTAGTATAGCTATATACTATATTGGTATCATATGCTAGTTGAATCATTTTTGGGTTGTATTAGCTGCATTTAATTGGTACAATATTTGACTTTCTTTTAATAACGTAATATAGTACAATATTTTAAAATACTTTATTATATTAATATGTTGTACACTATTTTTTTTATTTTTCTCTTTATGCATGTGCGCTATGTAATAGTAGTATAGTCATATAGTTATCGGGAATCAACCAGCAAAATTGTATACCATGTTGATATAGTTATATGAAATATTGGTATCATATGGTACTTTGAGCATTGTTTTGGTTGTTTTAGCTGCATTTTAAGTGAATTCTATTATGAAATTATTTATATGAACATGATTTGCATTGATGGAATTTGTGTGTGTCGATGGACATAAATTATGTGTATTATGTAATAGTTTTTATAGTTATAGGCAATTGTTGGAACGACCCCATACAACTATATACCCCTATTAGTATACAGAATGAGCAAGTTGTTATGCAAATATTTAGCTTGCAATACGAGCATGTAATTTTTCTCATACTTTTATTGCGTCCTTTAATGTTTTGGTACAGTAGTATAGTCGCAGATAGTTGTAGCAATATTCTAGAGAAATCATATGCTCTGTTGGTATACATATATACCATATTGGTATCACATGGTACTAGAAGTCTTTTTTGCTACTTACATTTTTATTGTATTTTTCAATATTTTATTATCATTTTTATTCTAACTAGTGTATATGGAGATTTGGTTGTTGTAGATTATATTTTCTTGCTCTATAACTAGTTGTATTACTGCTAATGGTAGAGTGTGTACTGATATTTGTAGGGGAGGAGATCAAATTTTGCATGGCAATCACGTGTTTATTCTTAGAATCTGATTATGTAATTTATGATGCTTAGCAGTAGTCAATGTGATATTCAGTGAATTAGATCAAGTGACAACTGATATTATTTCAGTTTAATAATTGAATTTAAAAAATGAGGGGAAAAATAAGAGGTATATTATATTAGTTATATTAAAAAAAAAAAGGTGAACAAATATCTACTATATCAGTTATATTTTCTTATTGTATAAAAAGAATAATAAAAAATAATAAAAATAATAAATAAAATTGGATTACGAAGAGAAAAGGAATATAAAAGAAGAAGTAAATGAAATTAGAAAAGAAAAAAAAGAAAAAAGAAGAAAACGAGAAAAAAGAAAGGAGAAAAAAAAGGGGGGAAAAGAAGAGAAAAAAACATAGAAATAAAAAAGAATTAGAGAAAAAAGAGAAATTTCCCTACAAAAATTATTATGGGTAGGAGTGTAATTAGTTTGATGGGTAGGAAAGCAAATGGGTAGATAAGGGTAAATATTTTATTTTTGTGGGTAATTGTGCCATTCTCCCATTTCTTAACAACACCTAATTTAAAACTAGTTTGCAAAATTAACCCATTTAACTATTTTCTAATAATTATCTAATTTATTTAACTAATAATGCATGTAAGTGCCAAATGTATTTTTTGGTATTTTAATGTTTTTATAAATGTGATTAAAATCTAAAAATGAAAAATGTAAAGATCAAAAATATTTTGGATTAAGTTTGTTTGGGATGTTAATTTGAGTGGACAAGGGTAGAGGAATTGACCCATTATCTATTGAGTATAGAACCGCGTGGCACTTACTTGGAGCCATCTTGCCCCCGAAATTTCTTGGTTATAAAAAAATATCTGGGAACTATAAAAAATATTACTACTAAATAATAATTTTTCTAAAATTGTTAAAATACTTATAACAAGTATGATAATAAGTGGGATTCCGTGGTGCTTAGCCTCCTCGAGCTCAATACCGTACTTAAAGCACAATTCGTCGAAATCTTCTTAGACTGCAAAATTCACATGAAAAAACGAATTCAATTATATGATACTTGAACGCCACAATTTTGATAATGTGCGAAAGGGCAAAAGTGAGAGAGAGAGAAAGAGAAAATTCACTAAATATACCATAAGGCTTCGAACATACGGACTCTTCCAACGCTAACGGTTGGCATGGTGGCACTGAACAATGGTGGCGGCCAAAAATCAGATAGCGATGGAAATAGAGGAAGGGTATTGGGGGTGAAGGCTTGGCGATTCTTATTTTTAAGCTAACTCCAAAACAAAATCAGAGTAGCAAATATTATTGTTTTTTTTTAATAGGCAAAATACATAAAGACCCCATATTATTAAACACTTAAACTAAACTAATATTTTTTTTACAACCTATTTAGAATGCATTCTTTTTCTCCTTAACAGCTAGTGTGGCAAAAATAAAATAAAAAATAAAAGCGCATAGAAAATAAAAATAACCCCCCCCCCCCTCCTCCCCCTCTTCTTTCTCCTTCTTCCTCACCCCACGTCTTAGGGGTAGGCGTCGGTCGGTGCGGTGCGGTTTGCAAGAAGTTTGGCTCAATTTGTTCGGTGTTCGGTTATTGATTTGGTGCACCGGCAATCGAACCAATACAACTTTGGTTGGTTCGATGTTTGAAACTACAGTTCGGTTGATTTTCTGTTTTTGTTGGGTCGGTTATTGTCCTAGTTTATCAACATTAAACATAGATTAATTACCATATGCAATCTTCTTTATATTTTAAAATTTAAATCACCTTTGTAAAAAAAATTGGCTCCAGCCACTTCAACTAACCTTGTATTTTATGACCCACAAACCTTTTTACAAGGTCATTTTGGATTGAAACTAGTTTAACAAAAAAAATTAATGTATTTGCTTCTGAAATAAAAAAAGCTTCACTCAATAAAAAAATTAAAAGGACGGGTTGCACTATTTTTCTTAAAGACATGCTCCTTTAGTAAACTGAAACATTAAAGACGTGCACCTTCACTCCTTCAGTAGAATTGCAAATTCCAAACAACACTAGTAAGTAGTAATCAAAAACCCAAGAAGTATCTTATTACAAAGAAAGCAAAAAGCCAAAAATCAAGAGAAAAAAACTGAAGAAGAAGAAGAAAAGGGGATTGGCGAAGAGGAGACTAGGCGGTGGCCAGCGGAGTAACAGTGAAGGCCGACGGATCAGCGACAATCGAAACTCGAAAGAGAATAAAAGCGGCGGCAGTCGGACTCGGTCACTCGAGTGAGTAGCAGTAGTCGCCAGTCACAGAAGAGTGAAGTGAAGTGAACCCTAAATTCTAAAATAAAAAAATTGATGAAATTAGGGGTGTTTGACTGTTGGTCATCGACAATATTAAAGAGTAAAGACTATTTACTTATTTGCTTTTTATCTTATTCGTTAATGATAATTGATAATAGGGCCACTGGGTCTTAACTACAACTTGGGCTTTCAAAAGTCCTTCACAGTCCATATGCTCCAGGCCACCCCTAGTAAATATTATGTTCCATATAGAATTGTTCGGTTTTTTGGTTAACCGAACAACGGAGGCACCAAAAACGCACACCGCACCGAACATCGAAATTTAATAATTTGTGAACCGCATACTGACCGAATAATCGATTAAACCGAAATCAAACAACCGAAATTCACGATTCGACCGATTTTTTCGGTTCGGTCGGCATTATGTCCACCCCTAGGGAGGGGGAAGGGGGTGGGCCAGTGGTGTAGAAAAACGAAAAAAAATAGAAAATTAAAATTGGAGAGGTGGGGGGGGAGGGGTAGATGTGAGGGTAGGTGGAGTTTTTGGAAAATATTTTCCTAACTTTCTTTAAGGAAGTCATTTTCCTCCAATTTCAGGAAAATGTGATATGAAAATATTTTCCAAACTATTTGTGAAACCGAACATTGAAAAATAGAAAAATATTTTCCGTCGTACCAAACACACCCTTAACCATCAAGTGATTGCTATGTGCAATTTTTTATTCCTCTACTTGTGAATCTTCACAGATTTAGTGAACTATTCAATTGTACAAAGATTAAATTGGTAACACACTGAAGTTGGGGTATGTCCGCTTTACGGGTTTTTTGAATTGTATGCACATATTCTTTTTCTTGGTAAATAAAAATTTGCCTAATTACCTAAAAAAAGTTTGTTATATTACTTCATATTTGAGAATAATATAGTTCAATATATAATCTTATATAATATATTTCCTATATCAATGGACCATAAATACACCTTTTAATCAATTAGAGGTTAAATTCAGTTAGTCGTATATTACAATGATCAAATTAAAAATTACTATTATTTGATAGATTAAATTAACAATCTTTGATTATTAATCACTTTATAATAATCTTTTCATAATAATTTTTGTATTGCAATCCTTTTCATAGCAGGAGTAGTAATTTACTCTCTAATAAGGGGGTAGCACACAAAAAGTCAACATGCTTGCTTGGTATAATTAAGGGTATTTTAGTAATTTTCTAAAAACTGAGCAACATGATTGGCCAAAAAATAATTATAGTGTGGATATTATATAAATTTTTAGTGTCTTGAAGAAACTACCATTTGCTCATCTCATCAACTACCATCATCCCTTGTATTACTTTTTGAAGTTTTAACTTTGCCCTCGTTCTCATCCTTTATTACATAGTTGTATGTATGTGTTGTGGTAAAGTTTCTAAAGTTTGAGAACAAATATCTCAGGTAACAACAAATGTGGTGTCAAAGAGAATCTTGACAATTGTACTTAAAATCTTCTCCATACACATATTTTCTATTATTTTTTTTCACGAACAAATAATTTTTTTTAATACTCAATGATTACTCTCTAATCTTTTGCAATTTTTTCTTACGAACAAATGAAAATTTTATAGTGCTTGGGCCCATACATGGACATCCTTTACTAGTAGCACTATAGTGTTACAAGATTGGAATTGCAGAGAAGAAAACTAAAGTTAAAGCTAAGAGAAGAAGGAAAACTAATGCAAATAAGATTGTATACGGTCAAAAAATTATGCTTGCCCCGATTTTGTATAGTTAATCGAGACCGAAGTGGCAGACCGAGGTTCAGAACCACACACCGAGAAGGGTCGAACTCGAGCCATCACAGGAAGTTGTTCATAGGGCCGAATCAGTGCTGGGGATGTCAAATGTGAATGAGTCAGGGACCAAACCCGCTATCTTGAAAATGTTTGAGGAGATGACAAAGCGAATTGAATAGGGGGAGAAGAAGATTGAAGTGAATGACAAAAAAGTGGAAACATATAACTCCCGAGTTGATCAAATTCCGGGGCACTACCGATTTTGAAGGGTTTGGATTCAAAGAAGTTCGTACAAAAGCCCTCTCCCCCGAGAGCGGCTCCTAAGCCCATTCCGAAGTAATTCCGCATGACAAAAATTTCCAAGTATAATGGAAGTACCGACCCCAACGAGCATGTCACTTCTTACACATGCGCAATAAAGGGAAACGATCTAGAGGACGATGAGATTGAGTCCGTACTGCTGAAGAAATTTGGAGAAACTTTATCAAATGGGGGATGATATGGTACCATAATTTGCTACCTAACTCCATTGATTCATTTTCCATGCTCGCTGATTCCTTCGTCAAAGCACACACCGGGGCGATAAAGGTCGAAACTAGAAAATCGAACCTCTTCAAAGTAAAACAAAAAAGACAACGAGATGCTCAGAGAGTTCGTATCTCGATTCCAAATGGAGCGCATGGATCTGCCCCCAGTCGCCGACAATTGGACCGTTCAGGCTTTCACTCAAGGCCTAAACATACGAAGTTCAGTAGCCTCGCAGCAGTTGAAGAAAAACTTGATCAAATATCCATATGTAACCTGGGCCGACGTACATAATCGGTACTGTCAGAGATTAGGGCCGAGGATGACCTGTTGGGGATTTCTTTCGGGTCCGTTTATCCCAACAGGACCATCGACATAGTTAAAAGGGATATTGACTGGGTACCACGGTCAAACAGAGATCGATATCAACCATATGTTGGAGATCGGAGAAACAGCGGGCCTGGACGCAACCCTGGTCGAATTGATAGAAGAAATGATCGAGGACAGAGCTCTCGAGGGCTCATGAGTAAAAGGGGTTTCGACAGAAATATCGTACCCAAATAAGCACCATGACTATCGGTATACAACTTCAACATTGATGCATCAACTATTGTATCGGCCATTGGGCGCATCAAAGACATTAGGTGGCCCCGACCTCTACAGATTGATCTCGCCCACAAAAATCCTAATCAAATGTGAAAATAGAAGATTGCACACAGTTGTGGGAGGAGGAATCCCGTTTGTTCAACGAAGGGCATCTTTTAGAATTCTTAAGCGATTGAGGTAAAAACCATTTAAAGAACAAAGATTCAAATAGACAAAATGAGCAAGAAGAACCGAAACACGTGATCCATATGATTGTTGGAGGGGTCGATACTCCTGCGGGGTCCGTATTGTTACACCCCATGTTTTCGTACGTGAGAGTACATCGTAAGTCAATTGATGTAAGCTCA
>ML258080.1:32126-57468 GCA_005239495.1 Nicotiana undulata | reverse complement strand
AGAGATGACCGGACCAAGCCTGAAATTCTTCATTCTGCACTTCTTGGCCCGTATGTGAGGGATATCATTTTGTCTCCTTTGTTCTTCAAATTGCAAGATGTACGACACGGAATTTTCCTCCTCGCAATACTCCAAGGACTCATGTAGTTCAACTTCCGTTTCACCATACAATTTCAAAGTTGAGAAATGCTTGGAATGTGCCTTCAAACTCCCAACTTGCAATTTTTCTTCAATTTTGACATCCTCATTTTCCCCCGGAATTGAGTCAAACTCAACCAAATTTTCAATCACCACGGTTGACTCAAGTTCCATATTTTTGTTGGCATCCGAAATTTTCATGGAGTCGGTTGGCGGATGTTCAAGGCTTGATTCCTCAAAGTAACACTCATCCTCGCCCTCGGTTATGAACTCTTCTTGACTTTCATCCACACTTGCGACTTGAGATACATGATGAGTTTCCATCAATGCTTGCAATTGATCCTCCAAAGTGCGGATGTGTTCATCATTCTGAGCTACATCACATTTCAAGCCTTCGAGCGCGAGGTTGTGCTTTTCCTCATTTTCCAGAATGGCCTCCAACATATGCATCATCCTCTCATTTTGAGCATTTGAGAGTTCTTCTTGGTTTTGTTCAAGTGCCATGGATTCAACTTCTTGGCTATCACTCACCTCCAAGGCTTTTTGAGCCCTTGAAGCTTCAATCATTGCATCCATTTGTGAGTGTAGCCTTTCAAGTACCAAATCATTTTGGAGATTGGTCTCCAAAAGTTCCTCAAAGGCATATTGCTCATGGTTTCCTTTTTCAAGTAGACATTCCAACATGAGCTTGAACTCTCCATTGCTATTATGCTCAAATTCCTCCACTTCATTGCCCCTAAAATTTCCATCACAAAAAGTAGATTCATCATAGTGGGGGCTCGGGGAAGGGACGGACAAATACAAACAATCATACACATGACCATTTTGGCCACCACACCTATCACAAATACTCCACTCATGGGTTTGAAATTGTGCGCACAAGTCATCCCCGGGAGAATTTAAACAATTTTGCCACGAGTGTGGTCCTCCACAATAAGGACAAGGGTCATCAAAATATGAACAACTACCATCCAACCAATGTTCATTATGTGATGCCTTTTTTTTTTTTATATGAAAAATTAAGAAAATAAACAAGAAAAATTAATTACACAAATATTCACAAGTTTGGATCAAAGCACTCAAGCTTACTTCTCCAACAACCAATAACCTAAGTTACGCCTATTGTTCCCCGGCAACGGCGCCAAAATTTGATACGCTCAATTTACACCTTAAAAGAATGTAAGCGATCGTTGTCAAATATAGTAACCCAACAAGGTTGGGGTCGAATCCCACAGAGAACAATATGAGGGCGTTTAGGAATGCTAGAGAATTATCACTTATCGCGCAGTGCCAAACAAATACGATTTTGGGTTTTTGATAATTGTTTATGACTAAATGCGAAAATATAAACTAACCTAGAAAGCAATTAAAATGATCGATGGCAACAAGTATCGATGCTTCGGGTATTACACTCGAGTAACGATCCAATGTATTTCACGATTTTACAAATATGAGCGGGTAATGTTAATTAGCCACGGATAACATTTCTTAATTAGCTTTTCCCAAAGACTAACAAGACTTCCTAATTGAATTATCCCTAACCCAATTAGGAGATTAAGCACTTCCGAGTTTGGCTACAAGTAGTTCAATCCTATCCCTAGGTAGAATCTATAAAATGAGGGTTAAATCCTCAAGTTCTTGTTAATTAATCTTTCCCAACCCCAAATAATCTTTTCCAAAACTAATTCGGAGTTAATGGGCGAGTCCTAGGGTTAGCTAATCCCTTTGGAAACATTAAAGAACAAGAATAATTAAAATAACAAACACCCACTTCACAAATATATGAAAATCATTCAATACATAAGCACAACAAGGTATTTAATCCACACTTTAAACATGAATATTCCCATAAACCATATTCAAGTGTTGGAAAAATACTACACACTTAGATATACAATACAAAGCAAGGAAATGAAGAAATAAACATAAATGGGTAAGAAATCCTTAACCACAATGGTGAAATCTTCAAGACCCAAGTGTGTGTGCAAAGCCCTAGCTTCAAAACTTGTTCTTTTCTACTCAAAATATATTTACAAAACTGAAGAAAATGTCCAAAGATCGATCTCTAATTGATGCCTAAGATGTTGCCAAGGTATGCTTTTTATAGTGGGCCAAAAATTCAAGTGAAAAGTGGACAAAAACACCCTTGTCGGGCCGATATGCGATCGCATTCCTGTCGCATAACAGGGATTCGATTCGCATCTTCACGTTGTTCATCGCATATCAAAACCCTAGGTCCCAGAGGTTCATCGCATTTGAGATATGCGATCCGCATTAGTGATGTGCGATCGCATTCGTGCGTCGCATTTACAATGTAGCTTCAGGCATCAAATGGTGATGCGACTCAAATGCAAACCGCACTTGAGATATGCGATCGCATATTCGACCGCATTTCACTCATTAAACTCGACTCATCTTTCTGTTGCGGTATGCGATCTTCTGGGCTCGAAATGCGATTCGCATGTTGCATATGCGATCGCATTCGGCCATTGCTCCCCTCTTTTCTCTTCTTTACTCTCTTTTTGCTCAATTTCACTCCAATTTGACCTTAACCACTTCATGGCATCATTTTCCTGCAAATAGAGCAATTATACACTAAAAACGACCTCAAGTTATCATTTAACAATACAAAATCTAATGAGAAAAGGCTAAAATGAGTGGTAAAATCACCACTCATCACCGATCCGCAAGACTCTACTAAACTCGCTTATGACTCGTAGAACCTATAAACCTAGAGCTCCGATACCAACTTGTCACGACCCAATTTTCCCTCTGTTGGGTGTCATGACGGCACCTAGTCTTAAGGACTAGGTAAGCCTAACATTTAATAAACATAAATCATAATATCGAAACTTTTAAAGGCCTTTTGAAGTAATTCTCTATACATTACATATCTTACCAAAACCCGGTAAGTACAAGTCATAAGCTTTAAAGAATTTACACTAAAACTCCTAAATGCCACTGTTAGGAAATAAGTACAACAATGCAAATAAAGAAAATAAGACGGTGACTCCGAAACTGCGAACGTTGAAGCGGTTTTACCTTGAGTCTCCACATCAGCAACCGCGCTACTAACAATCAATCGGCCGGCTATGCAAAAACCTAGGATCTGCACAAAAATTTGCAGAAGAGTAGCATGAGCACACCACAATGGTGCCCGGTAAGTATCAAGACTAACCTCGGTGAAGTAGTGACGAGGACTAGTCAAGACACCTACTGGTCAAACAAATTAACAGTCATAGGCATAAGAATGACATGACATGACACATGTCTAATGACTACACCATATAATAAACAACCTAACAAGTACAAAGCGGAAGGAAAATACAGCAAATAACACGGAACATCATAATATTACATAGAAGAAAGGACGGGAGTACTAACAAAAAGCGGAAACCACAACACAGTAAAAACAATAGTAACTCAGCACTACAATAATTTTCCACATCAGGCCTTAGCCAACAACCCCAAATAATTGGTCAAAGCTTCGAGTGTAGACTTTCAACCCGCATGTTTTTATTGAAAGCTTTATAATAAGATCATTTCAAATAGAAAATTCACTTGAAATACACTTCCTCCGAATACATACATACATACATATATATATATTTCAGAAAGATAATCTTCAAACATTATTCCTATAAGATAAATGCTTTTAAAAATATACTTTTCCAATATAGGTCTTTCGAGATTAGTTCCCAATAGAACAAGTGCACGGCATCACCCTCCGTGTTTTTACTCTCGTCCTCCCCATAGAAATCGACAGATACGGCACGTAAATTAAGCAAATTAAGCAAGTAAAATACATGGACAGTGCAACAACAATGAGATACAGGTTAAGTACAAGAAAATAACAACATGTCACACCAAATATGTAAGTACAACAATAACAACTCAAAGTAAGGGCACACGTATACACCGGGAAACAAATATCACATCATAATGCATGTCCCTCATCCTCACCTGCACGGAAACACCCTTCGTGCCATGAACTCACTCGCAATATCACACACGACATCACCCTTTGTGCTTTTACTCTCAATAATATGGCACAACATCACCCTTCATGCTTTTAATTTCAATAATATGGCACGACATCAACTTTCGTGCTTTACACTCTTTCCTCACATGATAATGGATATAAATAATGGCACGGCATCACCCTTCATGCTTTACACTCTTTCCTCACATGATAATGGATATGAAATGGCACAACATCACCCTTCGTGCTTTACACTCTTTCTCATCCAAAAAAATGAAATGATAACATTGAGACAAAGGAATCAACATCATAAACAATCATAGAAACCATACTGTCCTGGTAAGGGAGTCAACAATGGAAACAACATCATCAACATCATGAACAATGATAGAAACCATACTGTCCTGAAAAGGGAGTCAACAATGGAAACAACATCATCAAGACCATGAACAATAATAGAAGCCATACTGTCCCGGCAAGGGAGTCAACAATGAAAACAATATCATATACCACATAAACAATAATAGAAACCATACTGCCCCGACAAGGGAGTCATTAATGGAAATAATATCATCCCGACAAGGGAAACAACTATAACCAATCTTGCTTAATTAATTATCTTCACGAATTAAATCCCAATTTGAATCAATTCTCCGCAATAGGAAATGCCAAGAAAATACCATCAACATGTATAATCATCAAGTTATGACTAAGTAGTGCTTAATGAAAGGGAAAACCAACACAACATACGACTCACGAGCATGCTTGACACCAACATATAAATACTCTAATTACTGCTAAATAATTATAGGGCGAGATAATACACATTTTATCTAAGTAGGCAGTTTATGAAGAAATATATGGCATGATGATAGAAGAGGTAAGATCTTCAGTCAAGTTAATTAAGATCAAGTAAACAACAAAGAAAGTCTAAAAGCAAGTAATTCTAATGTAAATAGGAAAGGATGAAATTAGCAATCAGGAACGTAGTCACAACAATTACAAATTCATACACAGGAAGTATAAGGACCTAAGGACCCTAAAAGGACAACCTTCTACAAATAAGTCTGTGTATGCACTTGTTACCTCACGTACACGAGTTACAATCAACACAGAAGACTCAAATCCTAAGGGGTAGTTCCCCCACACAAGGTTAGACAAGATACTTACCTTGAAGACGACAACCCCGTACTCTAAAATGGACTTCTCGGGCGAAAAGACCTCCAGACGGCTCAAATCCAACTATAACAACTCCAAAACACACATAAAGCGTATAAGGAACTATTCTGAACAACAAAGTTTTAATCTTTACAAAAATATAAAAATCGACCCCGGGCCCGCACCTCTGAACCCGACAAATTTTATGAAATCCGAATACCCATTCCAATACGAGTTCAGCCATACAAAATTAATCAATTTGCGATACCATTTGGTCCCTCAAATCACGATTTTTCAGTTTAGAAATTTTCTTTCAAAACCAACATTTTCCTCAACTCAAAACACAAATTAAATGATGAAAATAAAGATAAAATCATGGAATATATTTAATTCTAGTTGAATAACACTTACCCAATCGAATTTCATGAAAAAACCATCAAAAATTGCAGAGAACTGAGCTCTAGAGGCCAAAAAGTGATTAAAATGGCGAAACGCTCGATTTTCAATTATATTCTGTCTGCCCAGAATTTAAAGGATCGCGATCGCGTGAGGATAGGTGCGATCGCGTAGAAGAAAATAACCGGTGGCCAAAAGGTGCTATGCGAATGCGGGATATTTGACGCGATCGCATAGAAGGAAAAATAGCCACTGACCAAACTGTACCACACGAACTCGAGGGTGGTGGTGCGAACGCATTGAAGGGAGGGGCTGTATGTACGCGATCGCGAACCCATCTGTGCGAACGCGATGAAGGAAAACTGGGGTGGGTCGCAGAACACTATGCGATCGTGTTCGCATCTATTGCATAGAAGGAAGGACAGAAGACAGAACATCAATTAAGATTAGAAGAAATTTGACCCGAAGCCCATCCGAAATACACCCGAGGCCCCTAGGACCCCGTCTAAACATACAAACAAGTCATATAACCTAACACGGACTCGCTCGAGGTTTCAAATCACATAAAACAACACTAAAATGACGAATCAAACCAAAAATCAAACTAATAACTTTTCATATCTTCAAATATTGAAACTCGTGCCGAAACCTATCAATTCAACCCGGAAAGACGCCAAATTTTGCAGACAAGTCCCAATTGACATCCTGGATCTACTCCAACTATCGTAATCACATTCCAACCCCGATAACCCAGAAAGTCAACTGTGGTCAAACTACTCCATTTTCCAACTTTCGTCGAATTACCTCAAATTACTCTACGGACCTCCAAAATCAATTCCGGACGCGCTACTAAGTCCAAAATCATCATACGAAGCTGTAGACATCACCCAAAACTCATTCCGAGGCTATTTATACAAAAGTCAAACCTTCGGTCAACTTCCATCACTTAAGCTTCCAAAATTTAAAACTTTCTCCCAATTTGACTCCGGATTATCCGGTAACTGAATCCAACTACACACGCAAGTCAATATACACAATGTGAAGCTGTTCATGACCTTGCGCCACCGAACGGAGCTTAAATTCTCAAAACGACCGGTCGGGTCGTCACAATTACCATGTTGTACAAGATTTTCTTTGGGGTTCAGTTTGGTATTTATTAATCTTAAAGGCTTTTCATGATTTGAATTGTTAATTTTACTGTGTACATTGGGTATTTATTATTGATATGGTTGGTTTGGTTGCATGCCGCAACAAGTAAAACAAGGGTGGATTGATATGTTGGAATAAGGGTGAATCTGTACTGTACGATGAGATCGGGTTCCACGCCGCAGCAAGTGGAATAAGGGTGGATTGTTTGGTAAAATAAGGATGAATTATGATACTGATATTGTGATATGGTGGGATCGGGTTGCGCGCCGCAACAACCTATGTGTTTCTATTTCCTTGAGATGTGTTATTTTTGCGGAATTTTCATTTGAGCTTTAAGGATTGGTAATTATGAATGCCACATGCTTATTTCTTGAGGTTGTAACTATTATTGAATTTTTGATATCAAGGTTGGATCCCGATTCCGTAAGTTGGAGTAGGTACGTAATGTCAATTATGACTTATGTGCAAAATTTGACTTGTGTGCAAAATTGGAGTCAAAATTTGCCCCGGGTGTCTTAAGTCAATTCCGCAGGTGCAGTGTCACAGGTGCGAATGAGGGTCTGCAGGTGCGAGATCCTTGGGCAGAAAATGAGAAATTATGAGGGTTTGATCTTATTTTCATTTTGGGACTTTGAGAGCTCGTATTGAGGAGATAATTTGAGGGATTTTCATAGGAAACTATTGGGTAATGATTCTTAACTCTTTTTTGGTTATATTCCACTAATCTATCGTTAATCATTTAATTAAGGATTTGAGTTTAGAAAATTGGGGGGAAAGCTGGAAAGTTCTTCAACCAAATTTATGAGTTTTGATTGGGATTTTTAGAACGGATTTGAGTAATTTAGGTATGAGTGATCTTTTGAGTGAATGGGTGTTTGTATTTTGTGACTTTTACCCGATTTTGAGACATGGGCTTGGGTCGCCTTTTTGGGGCAATTTTTGAATTCATGTTAAAGTCTTGGCTTCATTAACTAGATTAGTTTATTATAGTTGTATTTCTAGTATGTAATTATTATTGCCTAGATTTTGTCCATTCGGATCTGGAAAATTGAGGGAAAGGCGTTCTTGTTGATTGATTGAACTTGGCTTGAGGTAAGTGGCTTGCCTAACCTTGTGTGAGGGAAATTCGCACTTCTGTGATATGTGAGCACTGTGTACGCGAGGTGACGAGTGCGTACACATGCTAATTGTTGTAAAATCTAGTATTTCTCTAAGTAGTAGCATGTTACATCTTAATTAAGTTATATCAGCATGTGTAGTTACCATGTTTAGTCTAATATCGCATGTCTACGTGATTTAAATGCTTATTTGAAATATGTGCAGCATGTTTAGTAGAATTCCTATTTTTCCTTGATTTGTATAAGCCTTAACTGTATAATTCTTGTTGTTAATTTCTATTTTCCATCGATTCGAGTTGTGCGTTTACTTTAGGGACTACAAGGCGGTACCTCGGGAGATCCCCCTTCATGTTTACTTTTGGGACTACGAGGCGGTACCTCGAGAGATCCCCCTGCACATTTACTTTTGAGACTATGAGGCGGTACCTTCGAAGATCACCTTGCATATTTACTTTTGGGACTACGAGACGGTATTTCGGGAGATCCCCTAATGAGTATTTACTTTTGGGACTACGAGACAGTATCTCGGGAGCGCGCCTGTCGTTTATCTCATTATGCTGTGTTGATATTTCTCCATGAACTCTTTTTGTTAAATTCTCAGTCTTTCTTCTTATTATTATATCTTGTGTCTTATTATTATATCCCAGTAGGGCCCGGACCTGACCTCGTCACTACTCTACTGAGGTTAGGCTAGGCACATACCGGGTATCGTTGTGGTGTACTCATGCTACTCTTATCCACATGTTTTGTGTGCAGATCCAGGTACCTCTTACCAGCCCCGTTATTAGATGAGAGTACTTGCTGGTGCTACGGGGACTTCAAGGTACATCTGTCGCTTCCGCAGACCTCAGAGTCCCATTCCATTCCCTCCTATGTTGTTTTCTTTCTGTATTATCCTTAGATTTTGATGTAAAATCCACTTAGTTATCTCCTAGAAGCTCTTAACTTGTGACTACCGGGTTTTGGAAAATGTTGTTATAATTGAGTGTTTGGTTTTCTTGCACATGTCGAACGACATTTTTATCAGTTATATAGTTATTTGTTGAAGTTAGTTGTTAAATTCTGCTTTCACTATGTTTATTTCGCAAATTGTTAGGCTTACCTAGTTTTAGAGACTAGGTATCGTCAAGGTATATTACTGAGGGAGATTTGGGTCGTGATAAGTTGGTATCCTAGCTCTAGTTCATAGGTGTATTTCCAGTTGATCTTCCGGGCATGCCACCCAACAAAGATATCGACTTTGGCATTGATTTGTTGCTGGGCACTAAGCCAATCTCTATTCCTCCATGTCGTATGGTTCCTCTTGAGTTGAAGGAATTGAAGGAGTAGTTATAGGAGTTTCTTGATAATGGCTTCATTCGACCTAGTGTGTCACCTTGGGGTGCTCCGGTCTTGTTTGTGAAGAAGAAGGATGGCTCTCATATGTGTATTGAGTATCGCAAGTTGAACAAAGTTACAGTGAAGAACATGTATCCATTGCCTTGTAATGATGACCTATTTGATCAGTTACAGGGTGCCAGGGTGTTTTCCAAGATTGACGTACGTTCAGGCTATCATTAGTTGAATATTCGGGAGCCAGATATCCCGAAGACTGCTTTCAGGACTCGGTATGGTCACTATGAGTTTCTTGTGATGTCATTTGGACTAACCAATGCCCCAACAACATTTATGCATTTGATGCACAATGTGTTTCGGCCCTATATTGACTCTTTCATCATTGTGTTTATTGAAGACACTCTAGTGTACTCTTGGAGTTGGGAAGATCATGAGAAACACCCGAGGACTATGCTTTAGACCTTGAGAGAAAAGAAGTTATATGCAAAATTCTTAAAGTGTGAGTTCTGGTTAGATTCAGTGGCATTTTTGGGTCATATAGTGTGGAGTGAGGGGGTCAAGGTGGATCCGAAAAAGGTGGAAACAATGTAGAGTAGGCTTAGATTATCCTCAGCTATGGAGATCAGGAGTTTTCTTGGTTTGGCAGGGTATTACCGTCGATTTATCATCTATTGCATCACCTATGACCAGGCTGACCCAGAAAGGTGCCGTTTAGGTGGACAGAGGAGTGTGAGGAGAGCTGTCAAAAGCTCAAGACAACTTTGACTACAACCAAGTAATGGTATTGCCTACAGGTTCGAGGTCTTATATTGTTTATTGTGATATGTCGTGGATTAGTCTCGGCACAGTGTTATTGTAGTACGGTAGGTGATTGCCTACACGTCTAGATAGCTAAAGGTGCATGAAAAGAACTATCCTGTCCACGACCTTGAGTTAGCATCTATTGTTCATGCCGTGAAGATTTGGCGGCACTATTTGTATGGTGTCCCTTGTGATATCTACACCGATCACCGGAGTTTGCAGCATCTGTTCAAACAGAAGGATCTTAACTTGCGTCAGCGGAGGTGGTTGGAGCTGCTTAAGGAATATGATATCACTATTTTGTACCATCCCGAGAAGGCCAATGTGGTGGTCGATGCCTTGAGTCGCCGGGCGGAGAGTTTGAGGAGCTTATCATATCTAGCAGTAGTAGAGAGGCCATTGGCGTTGGATGTTCAAGCCTTGGCCAACCAGTTTGTTAGATTTGATATTTTCGAGGCGAGTCGAGTGTTGGCTTGTGTGGTCTCTCGGTCTTCTATTTATGATCGTATAAGGGAGCGTCAGTATGATGACCCCATCTGCTTGTCCTTAGGGACACAGTTCAACACCTATGGCTACACATGAAAAACCGTTGGTATAGATAGGTAAACTATTGCCATAGAGGTAATGCAATGGTTCAGCGCCCGTTCCACAAGCTGGCGTGCCTATAGAGCTTATGCAACAGTTTAGATAACCGTTTCTATAGGGTAGTCTATCGCAACAGTTTTTCCTCTTTTTGTTGGAACGATTATTCTTATCAACTGCAATGGTTAATGTCCGTTACCATAAAGTTAAATGCTACGGTAAGTAACCGTTACAATGACTATTAAACCATTACAGCTATTGTAGAAATGGCAAAGATTTCTTTATGATATTGCAATAGTTGAACTACATATTGCAACGGTTTTTAGATTATTTGGAACGATTTGCAGGTCCTATGGAAACGGTTTTGTTAGCTATTGTAACAATTTAGTTGAATTGAAAATATTGCCCCCTATTGTAAATAACGATTTACACATATATACAATAAACTATAAAACACTAAAATTTATATAAATAACAAAATGAAACTATTCATAATCGAAATCGTCCAACAAGCTAATTAATAAATCCATATATGATCAGTGATGAAATGTTACCAGTACATGCATTTGATATTTCAAGAGTTCAAAGTTTTGATAACAAACATTCATAGAAACCTCCACATGCATCTACAACAATCAACAATTCAAAATTCTCTTAAGTAAGGTTTAGATCTTCATCACTGCCTTCGTCTTCCATTTCTTCATCTACTCCACCTACAAAAGAGTATAAATAAAGTCATTATCCCTTCAAGAGAATCTATCTATGTATCTATCTATCTATCTATACATCCATCCATCCATCCATACATCCATCCATCCATCGATCTATCCATCTATCTATCTATCTGTCTGTCTGTCTGTCTGTCTGTCTCTCTCTCTCTCTCTCTCTCTCTCTATATATATATATATATATATATATATATATATATATATATATATATTGTCCAGTCAAACGGAAGGAGTAACAAGTGTAAAAAGAATGACATAAAATTTATGCTGAGTACAGTCAGATTTACATTGTGTTGACAAAGAGCAAAAAATTCGACAAGCTGATGACACCAAACAATAATGGTGAGCATGCAGTAGCACAAAATTCAGCAGCAATCAAGAATAACAATGACAACAAGGAGCAATTGAGTATCAAGCGTAAACTCAGACACCCTTTTACCAGGAGTTTCATCCCTTGCTAATTTGTCAAAAACATTCATCAGACAGATACACGTTTTAATATTTGGAAAAATGATACATACATATATAATGGGGAGAAGAGCAAAAAATTCGACAAGCTGATGACACCAAACAATAATGGTGAGCTTGCAGTAGCACAAAAATTAGCAGCAATCAAGAATAACAATGACAACAAGGAGCAATTGAGTATCAAGCATAAACTCAAACACCCTTTTACCAGGAGTTTTATCCCTTGCTAATTTGTCAAAAACATTCATCAGACAGATACACGTTTTAATATTTGGAAAAACGATAGATACATATATAATGGGGAGACGCTACTTGAACACAATGTCAAACAAATTTCATATTGGGACAAGTAAAACTTTCACCATAAATCTTGCCCCTTATGCAATGAGCAGAAAATAACTGACCACAGAAAAAATTTAGAAGTAGTAGTAATGATACAATACCTCTAATCATGTATAATGATCCATACCATGCTTAGACTACATTTTGGAAAGAATTGGAACACCCCCACAAATAGAAGTAACCCAAAGATAACAATGAAAAAAAAGACCAATAATGCTGGACTTCAATACCTTATGTGATTTTCCTGAGTCATATTTTTCTTTTCTCGTACAAACTAATGAACTATGACAATTATCAATAATTGACCTAACATGATTTCATGTCTTCCATAAAATTTATTTTTCTATATTTCCAACAAAAAGTAAGTTTCATTTCCAAATTATCTACGCTGCTGCTTAACAAAATTTAGATTCAGTAAACTCATAATACTCAACTTCCAGTTAGGGAATTTCTTTCATTTAAGATCCTACCAACATTGCTGAAACTCCTAAGCCATATAATTTTTAGGTCCAGAAGCTGTAAAATATATTGCAAATCAAGAAGAACGACAAGCTATATTTTGTGTGCCAGAAACATTAACTCATGTGAGTTTACTTAATAGTTTTGTTGATTAGTGCCCAAACAAGATCAGTGCCCAAACAAGATCAGTGCAACAGTAGAAAACTTTCCATGCAAAGTTAGCAAGTTCATTGAGAAAAATAACAGAAAAAGAGATTCTAATAAATCAAGCAAGAAATTTGTTTTTAAGAAGAGCAAAGAAGGAAATGTCAGGTGGAATGTGATATTTTTAGGTCACTTATTTCATATTTTGAAATTTCTGCTGTACATATAATGTTTGTTCATTGGCAACTGAACTAATTAAAGTGATAAGTTCGAGAGCAGAAATGATTTCACATTTGATTCCTATTACTCTTGATGTATAAAGTCTAGCAACGATTTCACAGAAATAAAAAATAATAATTGTTTAATGCATCTAACAATTATGAGCATCTCAACTGCCATTTGTTATAAATTACAACCAAAAGATGACGACCAAACAAGATTTTGAAAAGATAGAAAAATGATAACAGAGACAGAAAGACTAACTTGTTATTTTGTGTAAAAGCTGACATCGAGCCAACTCTAACACATGGAGTATAGAAATAATGATCACTAACGTGACAAATGTTCACAAAAAAATAATTCAGTACATCAGCTCTATGAGTACCTGAAGGTGCTCTTCTTAAACCATTTTAATATATGGTTAAACCTTTAAAAGAGGGAAAATGCATTGTTAGGAATCAAGAAATACCATCAAAAGAGGCATAAGGTAGGAGACAACGGCAAGATATACTAAAGTATATGCCAATAAGTCAGCAATAGACCAACTCTTGACTACTAAAGAAAATTTCAAACTTCAGTCTCAATTCTCTTCCTGATAGCATAATCATCTTTCAACCAAAATAATCTCACATACATCACTATCTCACTATGATCTAGAAATGAATGAGGAAATGTATAAGAGAGCTCCTCCCATGATCCTAATACAGTTAATCACATTTTGCTAATCTAGTGTGAATAGAAACCAACCTCTTCCCTTGTGTTTCTTTTCTCTGTTTAATGCAACAATTCTTTTTCTTCTCAATATCTGAGAACTGAGATAATTAGTTTGTGTTTATGTATAGAATGAAATTATTAGAACTGGTCTAAGTGCTAATTCTACGACTACCTATCAGTCTCCTGGTGTATTATCCAGATCCATAGAATTGGTTACTCCTACTCATTTTACAACTGATTCTGATGTTGACAATAAGAGATATTTAATGGATCTTATTGGAGATTCACAAGATGTTAATCACCAACCTCAAAGACTCTCAGTTTCTTTAAGTTCTCATTCACTTGTTTCTTCATTGCAATGTAGAGAAAGAGCCTTAAGTTCAAGTTTTACTAATCCTAGTTATATACGCTAAGAAATTGATCACAGCAACAATGAGTTTTCTTTCTATGCAACTACAATCAACCAATCACTTTCCACTATAAGTGGAACTAAATCATTTGTTGTTGCCATTAGAAACTCTAAATATTTGAAACCAGCTCATTCCCTATTGGAAGAATTAGAAGACAACTTACTTTTTCCTTCTCTTTTTCTCTATATGACAGAAATCTATCCCAAAGAAAGGAAGTGGAACGACCAATCATGGCTGATAATAAACAAATCCATGAGGAAAATAGAGATGACGACGACACGAGGAGGAGAGGGAGAAGGAGGTCATTAATAATGCAGCTTTTGTACTTTTATCAATGAAACACTATGTTTTGAAAGAGAACGATGCTATTTTACTCCAAAACATGCTAAGCAAATGATTGCCAAGAATTCTACAAAAACAAAGTTTAAGAGGAATCATTGGAATATGCAATGAACCTTTCGAAAAACACTTGACATACATAGATTTAAGCGATAATTTTAACAGGCTTCTTTTCAACAGAGACAAAGTCATATCTATACCCAATCGATTAATTAATGAATGAGGTCGAAAATCAACACCCACACGAGTTAAGAAACTTTTACAATAAGAATATATTTACTGATTTTCAGATTTGGAGAAACTCTAAATGATTAGCACGCCGCCTCCGGTGCGGCCAATTCTTAACCTGGAACACGCCACCTCATCCTATTTTTTAGATTTCAGAGTTGTTGAGTCTGGAGGAGATTGTCGATCGTCGGTGTTGAGCATGGACCAAAATCTCCGAAAGCCTGGAGGAGATCGATTGTCGTCGTCGGTACAGTTGAGTCTCCTCGTTATTTCCGATGACTTGTACGCTAAAATAATTAGGGATTTGCATATCTTTAGTATTTTATTGAATATAAAAACTAAAACATAAAAGCTGAAAATCAGATAGTGGGCCCATTTTATTTTAGCGAGAATAGAAAATTTTAGGTGAAAAATAAGGAGGGAATTAAATAATTGTAACAATTTATCCAACCGTTACCATAGATATATCAATTGCTACAGTTATACAAAACATTGCCATATATACCTCTATTGGAATGGTATTAAAGCTATTGCAACGGTTCAGTTGCTAAAAGTTCCGATAGTTCCAACAATTATTTGTAACGGCTAAAACCGTAACGATACATCATCTATAGCAACGGTTACTGAACCATGGAAATAAAAAGCATTGCCATAGCTCCAATTTCTAGTAGTGACTCTTTTTGTGAAATTATCAGTCTTTCTTCTTGTTATTGTATCTTGTGTCTTATTATTATATCCCAGTAGGGCCCGGACCTGACCTCGTCACCACTTTACCGAGGTTAGGCTAGGCATATACTAGGTATCGTTGTGGTGTACTGATGCTACTCTTATTCACATGTTTTGTGTGCAGATCCAGGTACCTCTTACTAGCCCCGTTATTAGATGAGAGTACTTGTTGCTGCTACGGAGACTTCAAGGTACATCTGCCGCTTCCGCAGACCTAAGAGTCCCCCTCCGTTCCCTCCTATGTTGTTTTCTTTTTGTATTATACTTAAACTTTGATGTAAAATACACTTAGTTATCTCCTAGAAGCTCTTAACATGAGAATACCGAGTTTTGGAAAATGTTGTTATACTCGAGTGTTTGGTTTTCTTGTACATGCCGAGCGGCATTTTTATCAGTTATATATTTATTTGTTGAAGTTAGTTTTAAATTCTGCTTTCATTTTGTTTATTTCGCAAATATTTAGGCTTACCTAGTTGTAGAGACTAGGTATCGTCACGGTATATTACGGAGGGAGATTTGGGTCGTGATAAGTTAGTATCAGAGCTCTAGGTTCATAGGTGTATTTCCAGTTGATCTTCCGGGCATGCCGCCCGACAAAGATATCGACTTTGGCATTGATTTGTTACTGGGCACTCAGCCAATCTCTATTCCTCCATGTCGTACGGTTCCTCTTGAGTTGAAGGAATTGAAGGAGTAGTTACAGGAGTTGCTTGATAAGGGCTTCATTCGACCTAGTCTATCACCTTGGGGTGCTCCGGTCTTGTTTGTGAAGAAGAAGGATGGCTTTATGCATATTTTCATTGATTATCGCCAATTAAACAAAGTTACAGTGAAGAACATGAATCCGTTGCCTTGTAATGATGACCTATTTGATCAGTTACAGGGTGTCAGGGTGTTTTCCAAGATTGACTTACGTTCAGGCTATCATTAGTTGAATATTCGGGGCCCAGATATCCTGAAGACTGCTTTCAGGACTCGGTATGGTCACTATGAGTTCCCTGTGATGTCATTTGGACTAACCAATGCCCCAACAACATTTATGCATTTGATGCACAGTGTGTTTCGGCCCTATCTTGACTCTTTCATCATTGTATTTATTGAAGACACTCTAGTGTACTCCTGGTGTCGGGAAGATCATGAGCAACACCCGAGGACTATGCTTCAGAACTTGAGAGAAAAGAAGTTATATGCGAAATTCTCAAAGTGTGAGTTCTGGTTAGATTCAATGGCATTTTTGGGTTATATAGTGTGGAGTGAGGGGGCCAATGTGGATCTGAAGAAGGTGGAAACAGTGTAGAGTAGGCCTAGATTGTCCTCAGCTATGGAGATCCGGAGTTTTCTATGTTTGGTAGGGTATTGCCGTCGATTTGTAGAGGGTTTCTCATCTATTGCAGCACCTATGACCAGGCTGACCCAGAAAGGTGTCATTCAGGTGGACAAAGGAGTGTGAGGAGAGCTTTCAAAAGCTCAAGACAACTTTGACTACAACCCAGTATTGGTATTTCCTACAGGTTCGAGGTCTTATACTGTTTATTGTGATCCGTCGTGGATTAGTCTCGGACAATGTTATTGTAGTACGGTAGGTGATTGCCTACACGTCTAGATAGCTGAAGGTGCATGAAAAGAACTATCATGTCCACGACCTTGAGTTAGCATCTATTGTTCATGTCGTGAAGATTTGGCGGCACTATTTGTACGGTGTCCCTTGTGATATCTACACCGATCACCGGAGTTTGCTGCATCTGTTCAAATAGAAAGATCTTAACTTGCGTCAGCGGAGGTTGTTGGAGCTGCTTAAGGATTATGATATCACTATTTTGTACCATCCCGAGAAGGCCAATATGGTGGCTGATGCCTTGAGTCGCCGGGCGGAGAGTTTGGGGAGCTTATTATATCTAGCAGCAGTAGAGACGCCGTTTGCGTTGGATGTTCAATCCTTGGCCAACCAGTTCGTTAGATTGGATATTTTCGAGCCGAATTGAGTGTTGTCTTGTGTAGTTTTCGGTCTTCTATTTATAATCGTATCAGGGAGCGTCAGTATGATGACCCCATCTGCTTTTCCTTAGGGATACGGTTCATCACAGTGATGCTAAGGAGGTCACTATTGGGGATGATGGTGCATTAAGGATGCAAGGTAGACTATGTGCGTCCAATGTAGATGGGTTGCATGAGTTGATCTTTCAGGAGGCTCATTGTTCCATTTACTCCATTAATCTGGGTGCCGTGAAAATGTATCAGGACTTGTGGCAGCTTTATTGGTGGAGGAGAATGAAGAAGGACATGGTGAAATATGTAGCTTGGTGTCTAAATTGCCAGCAGGTGAAGAATAAGCATCACTGACCAGGTAGATTGCTTCAGAAGTTAGAGATTCTGGAGCGGATCACTATGGATTTCGTTGTGGGGATTCCACAGACTCAGCGGAAGTTTGATGTAGTTTCGGCGATTATGGATAGGTTGACCAAGTCAGCTCATTTCATTCCTGTGATGACTACCTATTCTTCCGAGCAGCTGGCTCGAGTTTATATCCGCGAGATTGTCAGGCTTCATGGCGTGCCGATATCTATATCTCTGACCGGGGTACGCAGTTTACATCCCGATTCTAGAGGACCGTACAACATGAGTTAGGAACTCGGGTTGAGTTGAGCACAACATTTCATCCTCTCACGCACGGACAGTCCCAGCGCACTATCCAGATACTAGAGGATATGCTTCGTGTGTGTGTGATGGAGTTTGGAGGTTCTTGGGATCAACTCTTTCCACTTTCGGAGTTTGCCTACAACAAAAATTATCAGTCGAGCAGTCAGATGGCATCGTATGAGGATCTGTATGGTAGGCGGTGTCGTTCCAGTGGGTTGGTTTGAGCCGGGCGAGGCTAGACTATTGGGCACAAACTTGGTTCAGGATGCTTTGGTGAAAGTTAAGGTGATTCAGGATCGACTTCTCACAACCCAGTCCAGACAAAAGAGTTATGCAGATCGGAAGGTTCATGGTGTTGCATTCATGGTTGGAGAGCGGGTCTTGCTTCGGGTGTCATCGATGAAGGGTGTTATGAGATTTGGAAAGAAGGGCAAGCTGAGCCCAAGGTTTATTGGCCTATTCGAGGTGTTGCGACATATTGGGGAGGTTGCTTATGAGCTTGCCTTGCCTCCCAGCCTAGCAGGAGTCCATCCAGTATTTTATGTTTCTTTGCTCCTGTTACACCCCATAAGTTTAACAACATTGATACCGTTAGATATTATGTTAATATGGTATTTTTTTTTAAGTGGAGTATTTTAGTAAAAGTTTTATAAGTATAATTTTGGATAGTTACCATTATTACTATTTTCGAATATGATAAATTATACACATAATATGAGAAAGTTTATGAGATTTTCTTTATTGTAAAGATAGAAATTATTTTCTCTCAAGAAAAGAAGGTTATCTTTTTACCATTTTAAGAATTAAGCGTACTAAATTTTTTCTCTTTGTATGAGATTAGGAAAATTAGAAGTTGAGAAAATATATAAATATATTTTTACACGAATGTTTTAATGAATAATAGTGTATGTATTTATTTTATATGGCACCCCATGACCACGATATTAGGATACGTAAAGTGTATTAAAAGTTAGTAGTATTTTAAAATAATTTAAGATAATTCTTAATTATGTGGGTAATTGAGTAATTATTGATTTTTAGTGAGAGATAAACTAATTAAGTAAGCATAATTTGGATAAGTATAAGGATAATTAACGTGGCAGCCACCCTTTCTTCATACCTAAAAGTGGATACCCCTGGTCTTGCTTTTCGTGTGTTTTGAACTTACTTTTCCTATTCTAACTAACATTGGTTTTAAAATGATGTCTCCTTATTGTTCTTACTGTTTTCGTTGCATCATTTGAATTTTACTTTCTTTCACTTTGATAAAGGAATTGGGTTTCCTCATGGGACATATACAAAGGATGATTGATATATCCATTATATGCTGTATTGTCTAGACCATTTGGTATGTTCATTTGTTTGATGATTCTTTTGTAGTCTGTTTAGCAGATTTAACCGACAAGCCTGCTTGTTGTGCTCAAGCTTAACCACCAAGCTTATGTATTGTGTATCAACAAAACCATTCTGTTACTTCTTGTTTACCTACTTTTGCCCATAGGAAGACCAAATTTTGTTCAGCTCTTCTTTAAATTGGTATCTCCTAGAGAAGATCCTGTCTTAGTACTTCAATGCATTGAACCAAATTTTCAATACGAACTAATCTGTCACTTCTTGATGATTCTCAATAGCTGTATTTGATAGAAATACTTGGCTAATCCTTCTTTTTTTTGGCATGATCCAAATAACAATACGTAAACGTAATGCTATTCGATAAGTGGTTTTACTCTTAGCAGTTAAGAATGTCTATGTTATTCATTCCCGTATAATGATATTCAAGCATGCCTAAGCATGTCTAGTACCTATTGAGGGATAGAGATGTTAATGTTAATAATATTGTGATACATGTACATGCATTTTCATGCATTTACCACTGTGCTACGGCCGGTCGGGCAGTTACCACCGGTTGGGCAGTTACGTATAATTATTTACCACTGGTTGGGTAGTCATGCATATTCATTTACTACCGAGTTACGACCGGTCAGGCAATCATGCATTTACTACCGGGCTATGGCCGATCGGGCAGTTACCGCCGGTTGGGCAGTTATGTATCATTATTTATCACCAGTTGGGTAGTCATGCATATTCATTTACCATCGAGCTACGGCCAGTTGAGCAGTCATGCATTTACCACCGCGCTACGGCCGATCGGGCAGTGATGCATTTACCACCGCGCTACGGTCGGTCGGGCAGTTACCACTGATCAGTTGGGCATTCATGCATCATAAGATATGGATAATAGTCTTAAAGAGAAGCATTGAATATATATGAGTACAATAAGTACGCATATATGGTGGCACTAGAGATTCATGTATAGATAATCAGTTTGACGAGCCCTCATAGTAGACGAGATTGGCTTCAGCGAAGGATCGGTAAGACTCCACCTCATTCGGAGTGCAGCCGAGTCTATGAGTCATAGTGTCAGAATTTTGCTGCAGACTTATAGGTAGGCCGATACCCTATCCCATTTGATGTCAAATAACATTAGAGGCTTTGTAGACAGAGGTTCATCTTGTACGGTATGTCAGAGGCCTTGACGGTCCATATGTATTCATGTTTTAAGAAAAATGATTAAGTGATACAGTGTTGCCAACTTACACTTGTACATTATGAGTTGTGGCCATGTTGGCCCATGATAACCACAAAAGGAATGTGTTTAGCCAACTCGGCCTATGTATGTTCTAGCTTTGGTCGAATGATCATGAGTTATAGAGTGGTTCGCTCGGGCCATCTCGCCAACGAGTGCCAGCCACACCTCCCCAGGTTTGGGGCGTGACAACTCCGTAAGTATCACGACGATCCGTCTCATGTGTTTGATTTCAGCTCAATCCAGTTGGACAAGGATTTATCTTATGTTGAGGAGCCTGTGGATATTTTTGACATGCAAATTCGAAAGCTGAGGTCAAAGAACATTAGTTTCGTGAAGGTTCAATGGAGGGGTCATCCAGTTGAGGAGGCGACTTAGGATACCGAGCATGATATGCGCAACCGTTATCCTCATCTTTTCACCACTTCAGGTATGTCTCTATGCTCATTTGAGGAAGAACGATTGTTTTAAGAGGGGGAGGATGTAAAGACCCGACCAGCCGTTTTGAGAGTATTATCCCCGATCCCCTAATTACTCATTTCCCCGTATCTTTTTCTTCTTATGTGACTTGTGGAGAGGTTTTGTTTTGGTTTCAGAGTGATTTGGGACACTTAGTCCCTAAAACGCAAGCTTAAGTTCTAGGATTTTTGACCGTTGTGGGAGCTGTGTGAAGACGACTCTGGAATGGAGTTTCGTCGGTTTTGTTAGCTCCATGGGGTGATTTTGGACTTAGGATCGTATCTGGATTGTGAGTTTGAGGTCTGTAGCTAAGTTAGACTTGAAATGGCAAAAATTGAATTTTTGGTACGTTTAACCGGAAGTGGACTTTTTGATATCGGGGTCGGATCCTAATTCCGAAAGTTGGAATAGGTCTGTATGTCAATTATTACTTGTGTGCAAAATTTGAGGTCAATCGGACGTGATTTGATAGGTTTCGACATCGGTTGTAGAAGTTTGAAGTTTCAAAGTTCAATAAGTTTGAATTGGAGTGTGATTTGTGTTTTTTTGTTGTTGTTTGATGTGATTTGAGAGCTAGACTAACTTCATATGGTGTTTTAAGACTTGTGGGTATATTTGGTTGAGGTCCCGGGGGCCTCAGGTGTTTTTCAGATCACTTTCGGGTTCATTTTGGACTTGTGAGGACTGTTGAAGTTTTTCAACTTCTGGTGTCATCGCACCTGCGAAGGGGTTGACCGCAGGTGCAGACACACATGTGGGGAAGGGATCTCACAGATGCGGTCCCGGTCTGGGTAGCCAGTGGTCGCAGGTGCAACAAAGTGACCGCAGAAGCGGAGCCGCTCCTGCAGAAAAGTGATCAATGAAGCGAAGGTTGATCCAAGAGAGGTTTTCGCAGAAGTGGACAATTGTATGCAGGTGCGCACATGCAAGTGCGGCCACCTAATCGCAGAAAAAGACCTGGGTGTCTTAAGTCAATTTCGCACCTGCGATGGAAATTCCGCAGGTGTAGCGTCGCATGTGCGAATGAGGATCCGCAGGTGCAAGATCACTGGGCGTAAAAGGGGAAATTACGAGGGTTTGATTTCATTTTCATTTTGGGACTTGAGATCTCAGATTGAGGCGATAATTTGAGGGATTTTCATAAGAAACTATATGGTAATGGTTCTTAACTCATTTTTGGTTATATTCCACTAATCTATCGTTAATTTCATAATTTAATTAAGGATTTGAGTTGAGAAAATTGGGGAAAAAATTGGAAAGTTCTTCAACCAAATTTTTGGGTATTGATTGGGATTTTGATATCGTATTTGAGTAATTTCGATACGAGTGAACTCGTGGGTGAATATGTGTTCGTATTTTGTGACTTTCACCCGATTCTGAGACGTGGGCTCGAGTCGACTTTTTTGGGCGATTTTCGAAATTCTTGTTAAAGTCTTGATTTCATTAATTTGATTATTTTATTATAGTTGTATTTATAGTATGTAATTGTTTTTGGCTAGATTTGGACCATTTAGAGTCAAAAAAATAGAAGGAAAGGCGTTCTTGTTAATTGATTGAGCTTGGCTCGAGGTAAGTGGCTTGCCTAACCTTGTGTGGGGGAAATCCATTTAGGATATGATACTGATGTGATACTTCTATGATATGTGAGCGCCGTGTACAGGAGGTGACGGGTGCTTACACGGGCTACGTGTTATAAACTGTGGTTTTTCTCTTAGTAGTAGCCTGTTAAATCTTACTTAAGTTATATCAGCATGTGTAGTTACCCTGTTTAGTATAATATCACATGTCTATGTCTCTTTAATGCTTATTTGAAATCTGTGCAACGTGTTTAGTTGAATTCCTATTTTCCTTGGTTTGTATCAGCCTTAACTATAGAATTGTTGTTGTTAATTGTTGTTTTCCATCGATTCGAGCTGTGTGTTTACTTTTGGGACTACGAGATGGTACCTCGGGAGATCCCCCCGCATGTTTACTTTTGGGACTACGAGGCGGTACCTCGGGATATCTTCTTGCATATTTACTTTTGGGACTACGAGGCAGTATCTCGGGAGATCCCCTAATGAGTATTTACTTTTGGGACTACGAGACGGTATCTCGGGAGCGCCCCTGTTGTTTATCTCATTGTGCTGTGTTGTTATTTCTTAGTGAACTCTTTTTGTTAAATTCTCACTCTTTCTTCATGTTATTATATCTTCTGTCTTATTATTATATCCCAGTAGGGCCCGGGCCTGACCTCGTCACTACTCTACCGAGGTTAGGCTTGGCACTTACTAGGTACCATTGAGGTGTAATCATACTACTCTGTTAAACATGTTCTGTGTGCAGATCCATGTACCTCTTACCAGCCCCGCTATTTGATGAGAGTACTTGCTACTTCTTCGAAGACTTCAAGGTACATCTTCCGCGTCCGCAGACCTTGGAGTCTCCCTCCATTCACTCCTATGTTGTTTTATTTACGTATTATCCTTATACTTTGATGTAAAAGACACTTAGTTATCTCCTAGAATCTTGTGACTTGTGACTACCGGGTTTTGGGAAATGTTGTTATACTCGAGTGTTTGATTTTCTTGTACATGCCGAGCGGCCTTTTCTATCAGTTATATAATTATTTGTTGAAGTTAGTTGTTATTCTGCTTCATTTTGTATATTCGCAAATTGTTAGGCTTACCTAGTCGTAGAGACTAGGTGCCGTCACGATATCTTACGGAGGGAGATTTGGGTCGTGACACCATCGAGACAAGGAATAAGCAAATAAGGTTATCAATGGGAGAAGATAGGGTTTTAATAGGATATGTGCAAGATAATTGTTCGGGATCTAACTCTAGATAATTCACTTATAATGTTCAAGTGAGTCTCTCAAATTCACTCAATTATTTGTTCAAACGTTTAGCAGAAACTCCTCACTCGATTAAGCCTTAACCTTACGAGACAAACCAAATTAAGTATTGTGAAGATATGTAAGAATGCGCAGTGGATTTTTCTTTAGTAAAACCCCTTTCGATTATTCTCCTTATGTAACGACCCGACTGGTCGTTTTGAGCATTTGCACTTCTAATGGTAGTTTGAGGACATGAATAGCTCCATATGATGTATTACGACTTATGTGAATTGTTGGTTTTGGTTTTCAGGTTATTCAGAATCGATTTGAAAGAATGACTTTCATGATTTAAGCTTTAAGTTGGAAAAGTTGACCAAGTTTGATTTTTGGGTATTTGACCCCGGAACGGAGTTTTGATGGTTTCGTTGGTCCGGATAGTGATTGTGCTTGGGCGTATGCCCCGATTCACATTTGGATATTTCTAGAAGGATTCGACGCTAATTGGCGAAGGTTTGAAATTTGAAGGTTTAGAAGTTTGACTGAGAATTGACTTTGATGATATCAAATTCGGATTGTAGTTCCTGGAATTTGAATAGCTTCGTTGTGTCATTTAGGATTAGTGTTCAAAATTTGGGTTCATTATTGGTTGATTTAATATGTTTCGGCGCGAGTTTTGGAAGTTGAAAGTTCAAGGTTCATTTAAGTTTGATTTGCGGTGATCCGTTGTTTCGATGTTATTATGAGTGATTTGAGGCCTCGAGTAGGTTCGTGTTATGTTATTGGACTTGTTGGTATATTTGGACAGGGTCCCGAGGGGCTCGAGTGAGTTTCAGTCGAGGTTCGAAGAATTTTAGAAATTTTGGCTAAGGTTGGTTTGGTAGAGGTTCTGGTGTGACAACACCTGCGGAGACATGGGCACAGGTGCGGAGCCGTAAAAGTGGTAGTGTGAACGCAAAAGCAAAGTGAAGCTGGAGCAGGGCTTCCGCATAAGCGGGGAAGTGGACCGCATCTGCGGTAGCGCAGAAGCGGTAGGCGTGATCACAAAAGGCGGATGTGCGTATGGGCACAACTTATGCCGTACCTGCGCTTGCGCAAAAGCGGGCCCATTTGCTCAAGTGCGGAAGGGTGGATTTCTAGAGTTTTCCGCAGGAGCGGAGCTTTCGCCTCAAAAGTAACACCGCAGAAGCGGCCGTTGTTTCATAAAAGCGAAAATCGTTGGGCATAAGCTATATATCGAGGTTTTGGGTTCTTTTATCATATTTTGAGATGTGAGACTATGATTGAGGCGATTTCTGAGGCAAATTTCATCACAAGGATTAGGGTAAGTGTTCTACACTTCGTTTGGATTTTATTTCGTGAATCCATCTTCATTTTTGGCAATTGATTCATGAATTTTAAAGAGAAA
>ML258080.1:0-31936 GCA_005239495.1 Nicotiana undulata | reverse complement strand
GGGGGGGGGGGGGGGGAGAGTTTGTCTAAAACTTCATAAAGCGAATTTTTGAGTTTTGAATGTTGATTCAGAGTTGGATTTGAGTGAAACTAGTATGGGTTGACTCGTATTTGAATGGATTGTCCAATATTGTGAGTTTCATCGGGTTCTGAGGCGTGGTCTCGGGTTGGGCTTTTGGGTTGATTTTGGGCTTTGATTAAAGATTCCACCTTTATCAATTGGATTTGTTTCCTTGGGCTCTATTTGATATATTTGGGTTACTTTTGGTTAGTTTCAAGCTGTTCAAAGGTCGGCACAGGTGGGATGGCATTGTGAAGCACTGTTTAGCTTGATCGGTATTTGATTTGGCTTGTTCGAGGTAAGTAACACTTCTACACTTGGTGATGAGGGTATGAAACCCCGAATTTTGAGTTATGTGTTTGTTGTTGAGGTGACGTACATGCTACGTGACATGTGTGTGGGCGTGCACCGTGTGAATTGTAACTCCGTTATCTCTGTGGTACTCTGAAGTTACCTGATCTTATCTGTAACCATGTCTAGGTACATGCTTATTTTGTTCGGTCCGACCGACGTCATATTGTTGTTGAATTACTTGTTTAAATTGCAATTTCAAACTCAGTCATGTTCATTCTTTTCATATCATGTCTCAGTCTCTGTTGCTATTGTCACGACCCGAATTCCCCACCGTCGGGATCGTGATGGCGCCTAACGCTACATTTTCTAGGCAAGCCAATATTAGATATTCACAACATAAAAATATCTAAAAATTTACGGGATCCGCTACCATTCAACACATCATATAAGAATAAGGAATAAAAATTGACAATAATACTGCGCAATAATACCGACATGTCTAGCTACCCATGGTCCGGAGTCACAAATCACGGACTACTAAGAATTTGCTACAAGTATTTGGATGAAATAAAATGTATAACTGTTTGTGAACTAAGTAAAATAGTAAGTGGATATAAGGAAGAGACTCCAGGAATCTGCGGATATCGGGAGATCTACCTCGGGCCTCCTGCGGTGAAATCAACTAGTAACTCTGAATCAGCTCGGACCGGCACCTGGATCTGCACAGAAAGTGCAGAGTGCAGCATCAGTACAACCGACCCCATTTATTGGAAAGGGTCGAGCCTAACCTCCGCGAAGTAGTGACGAGGCTAGGACAAGACACTACATAAAAACCTGAATAGTATAATCATGCTAATGGCAACAATGATAAACAAAGAAATAAAGAAGGCATAATGGGAAAGGGACATGAATTAGGGAATCACAATATAAGTAATGATAAACAATAAAGGCACCATTTAGACAGAAATCCTCAATTAAATTAAGCATTTAAGACGAGAAAAAACTGCAGGGCATCACCCTTCGTGCTTTTATTCTCAACCTTACCCAATAAATAAATAGAACGACACAACATCACCCTTCGTGCATTAAACCTCACATAATATACACGGCATCAACCTTAGCGCTTTATCACTCTCATATCATGGCACGACATCACCCTTCGTGCTTTACACTCTTCCTCACAATTCATAAAAAATTATGCACGACATAACCCTTCGTGCTTTACATTCTTCCTCAAAATTCATAGAAGCAATAACAACGGATAGAGGGAAGTATCACAAAGAAATCAATATTCCATTAATGATTAATTTCACAATTTAACATCTCAACCTTGAATCAATATTCACAATTTTATCAACCTCAGTGGAACAAGACATAATTCTCCCAACATTTCAACAACAACAATAAGCGTAGATAATAGAATTTAAGACTACAACATTTGCAAAAATGGAATTTCACTCGCATGCTATGACTCAACCACGATGCATAGGTGCTCGTCACCTCACCTATACATCGTATTCAACAACAAAACACGTAAAAAATAATTACACAATACCTATTCCCTCAAGCTAAGGTTAGACACAACACTTACCTCGATTGCGCATGCCACTCATTGCTCAAGTACATCTTTCCCTTTAGAATTAACCTCCAACCCACTCGTATATAGTCATAATTAGTTTAATATCATCAATTATGGCTACACGAATCAAATTTAATGCATTATTATAGTTTTCCTAAGTTTTCCCAACAAAAGTTAAAAATCGACCCAGGGCCCGCTTGGTCCAAACTCGAGGTCCGGACCAAAATTCGTTTACCCATTCTCCCTCGAGCCCGGATATACAATTGGTTTTGGAACCGACCTCAATTTGAGGTCTAAATCCCCAAATTTCGAAATTCCTAAGTTCTACCGAAATATTCCTAATTCCACCATGAAAATCCTAGATTCTAGGTTGAAATCTTATTAAAAGGAGTAAAAGATTGAAAGAAATTAGTTAAGAATCACTTACCTATGATTTGGGGAAGATTTGGTCTTTGAAAAATCGCCTCTTGAGGTCTTGGGTTCGAAAATTTGAAGAATGAATGAAAAATCCCGTCTAAGTCCAAAGTTATCAGTTGCGGATGTCTCATTTGCAACCTGAGCTTCGCAATTGCGAAGCTTGCAAATGCGAAGGAGTCATCGCAAATGCGAGAACCTTCTCATTTCCGTTGCCTTAGCAAATGCGAAGAATATGTTGCATTTGCGAAAATTGTCCCATCACAATTGCGGTTAAAAGTTCGCATTTGCAAACATGCCCTTCCCCAGACCCCCATTTCAATTGCGAATAAATACTCAAAAATGCGAGAACTGCTGGCCTAGGCTTCCTTCGCAGTTGCGATAAAATCCTCACAATTGCCATGCCTTCTTGGTTCGCATTTGCGAAGCCTGATCTCGCAATTGCAAGATCATAGGCCTGCTACAGACACCAGATACACCATCAAATCAGTAAGTTCCAGAATCACTCTGTAGCCTATCCGAAACTGACCCGAGCCCTCATGGCTCCAAACCGAACATGCAGGAAAGTCTAAAAATATCATACGGACTTTCTCGTTCCATCAAATCGCCAAAATAACACCTAAAACTACGGATTTAGCATCAAAACTCATGAATTTCTCAAGAACACTTAAAGTTACTATCTTCTCAATCGAACGTCTGAATCACGTCAAAAAAACTCTGTTCCCCAACAAATTTCACAGACATGACTTATACATTATATTAAACTTGTACTGGGATCCGGAACCAAAATACGGGCCTGGCACCAACGAGCTCAAACATTAATCAATTTCTTTAAATCTTTATAATTTCAGTCTCATAATTTTCATCGAAAATTCATTTCTCGAGCTAAGGACCTCAGAATTCGATTCCGGCCATACGCCCAAGTCCCATATTTTACTACGGACTTTACGGGATCGTCGGAACATGGGTACGAGTCCATTTACTCAAAATGTTAACCAAAGTCAACTACAAATCATTTTTAAATCCCAAAAATTATTATTTCATAAATTTCCACACAAAGGCTTTCCGGATTTACGCCCGGACTGCACACGCAAATTGAGGTGAGTAAAAACAAGATTTTTAAGGCTAACGAACGCGGAATAAAGTCTTAAATTACTAGAGGACCCTTTGGGTCATCACAATCTCCACCTCTAAAACAACCATTCGTCCTCAAACGGACATAGAAAAGTAACTGGACTGGAGAACAAGTGGGGATATGTACTCCGCATGTCCGACTCGGACTCCCAAGTAGCTGCCACAACAGGATGACCCCTCCACCGCACTCGAACTGAAGGGTAACTCTTTGACCTCAACTGACGAACTTGCCGGTCTAGAATGGCTACCGACTCCTCCTCATAAGTCAAATCCTTGTCCAACTAGACATATCTGAAATCTAACACGTGGGATGGGTCACCGTGATATTTTTGGAGCATAGGCACATGAAATACCGGATGAACTGAGGCTAACCCTGGAGGCTGCGATGATCCGTGTAAACTTCACATGGCACGCCGTAGAGATAGTGCCTCCAAATCTTCAATGCGTGAATAATGGCTGCCAACTCTAAGGCATGGACAGGGTAATTCTTCTCATGAACTTTCAACTGCCGAGATGCATATGCAATAAACCTGCCCTCCTGCATCAATACCGCTCCGAGCCCAACACGGTAGGCATTACAATATACCGTGTAAGATCCTGAACCCGGTGGTAATACCAACACTGGTGCTGAAGTCAAAGCTGTCTTGAGCTTTTGAAAGCTCGCCTCACACTCGTCTGACCATCTGAATGGGGCACCCTTCTGGGTCAACCTGGTCATTGGGGTTGCTATAGATAAAAACCCATCCACAAACCGACGGTAATAACCCGCAAACCCAAGAAGCTCCTGATCTCTATGGCTGAAGTGGGTCTAGGCTAGTTCTTGACTGCCTCAATCTTCTTAGGATCCACCTGAATACCCTCTGCTGATACGACGTTGGCACCCTGAAGCTGATCAAACAAATCGTCAATCCTTGGCAACAGATACTTGTTCTTGATGGCGACTTTGTTTAACTGCCGATTATCTATACACATCCTCATAGATCCATCCATTTTATTCACGAACAAAATCGGCGCACCCCAGGGCGAGACACTAGGTCTAATGAAACCCTTATCAAGAAAGTCTTGCAACTGTTCCTTCAATTCTTTCAACTCTGGTGGGGCCATCCGGTATGGCGGAATAGAAATGGGCTGAGTGCCCAGAGCCAATCAATGCAAAAATCAATATCCCTGTCGGCTAGCATCCCCGGCAGGTTTGCAGGAAATACCTCAGGAAACTCACAGACAACAGGCACCGAATCCATGAAAGGAACCTCAACACTAGAATCACAAACATAAGCCAAATAGGCCAAACACCCCTTCCCGACCATGCGTCGAGCCTTCATATAAGAAATAACCTTGCTGGAAGAATGAATAGGCATCCCTCTCCACTCTAATCGAGGCAACCCCGGTAAGGCTAATGTCATTGTCTTGGCGTGACAATCCAAGTTATCGTGGTAAGGTGACAACCAATCCATGACCAATATAACATCGAAATCAACCATATCGAGGAGCAAAAGGTCTACACTGGTCTCAAGACCCCCAATAACGACCACACACGAGCGATATACACGATATACAACAATAGCATCCCCCACAGGCGTGGACACATATACAAAAGCGCTCAAAGAATCACAGGCAAAAACCAAATATGAAGCAACATAAGACGATACATAGGAGTAAGTAGACCCTGGATCAAATAGAATCATAGGAGTACTCAACCAAGTTTTCTTTTTCTTGTAGCCACAAAGATGTCCTTACTTGATAGAGTATCCGAAGTATCAGCCATTTCCTTCTTTTTTTCCTAGTAACATGAAAACTGGTATAATAATCTTTTCATGCAAAGTTACCAAGTTCATACTTAAAGAAAAATAATAGAAAAAATCAAACCTCGATGATTCAAGCAAAACTTGTTTTGCCAGCAGTGTGTGGATGCTTCAACTTTTTTGATTCTCGATATTGGTTTCATACGTCTTCTGCAAATAAAAAAGCAAAGATTGACAATGGGGAATTTTACGATGACAATAGCAAAGATTGACAAAACCAGGTCCTAAGCAACATTTCTTGCGTGAAAAAGCTAAATGTTAGTCTTCCAAATGGAACTTCCTTAGTGTTAGTAATGCCTGTAACGAAATCTTTAATGACTTTTCATTTTGTTTTTCCTCTTGTTACTTGAAAAATATGTGGGCAGGCGAATGTTGTTTCTAGAATGGCAGTACAAGATGAATGTAAGCTAAAATTCTTGGAATAAAAAGCAAAGAGAAACTACATGTTCATTATTTTCTGCCTGCCGATGAATTAAAAGCAAAGAGAAACTACATGTAACTCTCTGCCTGCTGATGAATGTCGCTATGCTGTCTTTGATATAGACTTCATAACTAATGAATTATGTATATTAACAGATAATAGAATCATTGTCATTGCAATTTACATGATGCATAATATATTGACAGATAACAGAATAATACATTGTCATAACTAATGAATTATATATATAACATCTTAGTTTACTTGCTGCTAAGGCTTGGGTGTTAGATCTGTTTTACTACATGCTATATTTGAACTTGATGTGTAGTAGTCATTTGTTAAAATTAACAATGCATAAAAGCCTTAAACTTAGTCCAAGGGAGGGGACTTGAATCTCAGTGGACAAAGCCTTTCCCAAAGATAGCTGGTAAACCAAAAAATAAGTGAAAGAAGCAAGCACTGATATATTCATTATACACAATGTTCTCTAATGTGAGGAAGATGATGAGAAACTTCGCTCTTTTGTTTCCTTAGGGCACTTGACAATGAGCCGCAAATTACACAATTGGAAGAGGATATGAAAATGATCCATATCGTTTGATGTGCAAGTGCAACAGCACTAAGACATCATTAACATATCATATTTCAATGAACTTCGCTTTCAGTAATCAATGTTGAACTTCAGTGCCAAATCCATTCCCTTCCCCCTCAAATGTCACCTTAGAACGAGTTGAGCTTTAATCCGGATATACAGAGAGTGCTATACTTCATTACTCTCTTATCGCTCTCACCTGATAAATATAAGATGACTATGTATATACTAGGAGTATCATATATGGAACTCATTTGGTGATTCTTTCCTATTTGTTTTAACCTTTCAGATGATAACTACAGGAAGTTCCTTCCAACAATGAATTTGAGAAGCAGATAGGACCAGAGGTCATTCCTCCATAATGATTTTCAAATGGACAGATAAAGTGAATTGGGCAGCAATAGTAAATAACAAGAAACATCTACCCTCCTACAAAAATAGTAAATAAGTTTGATAACAAACCCAAATCAATCTTAGTTTCAAATAACAAAAAGGAAATACCTTGGCGGTGTCGGAGTTCCAATATTCAAGAAGATCTTTGAAGTGAGACGCCGGAACATCTTTCGTCCTATTCTCCATTCGAAGCTTGTCATTCTCATATGCTTCAAAGTGCTTTTTCTTCAATTGACTTTTATACTTTCTCCAAACAGTACAAACTGAATCAAAAACCCATCTCTTCGCCTCTTCAGGAATGTCATATTGTTCCTACAAATTTATTGCAATTAGGTTAGTATAAGAAAATATGAAATATCATCAACGCTTATTGAACATTAGGAACTTCAAACCTTGACATATTTACAAGTATCATTTTTTGTATCTACTTTCCTCCAATCAAATACATTAAGAGGATAAAAGGTCTCATTCCTTCCTAATGTGCCGAGGAAGCTACCCAAACTCTTTTACAATTTCATCAGTAGGACCAATGGGTTGATCGAACTCATTTAGCACGATTATTTTACGGTCCTTCCTTCCGTGCACCCTTTGTATTTGAGTAGGGCCTCTTTTTCGTTTTGGCGCGGAAGGGCCTGCACTAATACAAAACAAGGATAATCACCAATCACAACTATTAGTTAATTTTATGATTAAAATTTATATATACTTGCCTAGTTCCTCAGGAGATTCATCCACTATTTATCACCATAATCCATGGATATCCTATATAATATATTCAAATCACCGAAATTAGTATTCAAGGTAAGCAAGGTTAAGGGATCAAGAAGGCCATACTTGGAGGTAAAAAAACAAAGAATCTACTTTTTAAAAAAACTATACATTGTAGAAACAGATGTAGGATAAGGAATTGTGAATAAAAATTATTCAATTAAGATTGTGAGATTGCAAAGTTAATTACGCAATTCACTTTTCTCTATGAAAAGAAAATTTGACACCTAAAAGATTAGATCTCCTAGCCCTAGATTGAGATTGAGCGGAAATTGGAGATATGATATTTAATTTCAAATCGAAGGCTGAATAATAAGAACGTGAACAACATAATATATTGGTTCAACAAAAGATCATACAAGATATTATTGATAGGTCTAATACTCTATTAATAAAATAAATCATAGGTCTAATTTAACTGCAAAGACAATTATTGTCACGACCCGATTTACCCTCCGAAAGGTATCGTGACGGCACCTAGTCTCTATGACTAGGTAAGCCTAAATTTGTGGAAAATAAATATAATAAAATAAAGACAGAAAAGAACATAAGAAGACAAAACATAACCGCTCGGTTTGTACATTTATAACTCCCAAAACCCAGAATATCACATTAGTCACAAGCTCTATCTCAAAGTATCTCTATACAACGTAAGGGAAAATACATGAAAAATCTATCTAAGTCTGGGGCGGAAGGTGACTCGAAGAACTCTACGGACGCGGCAGAATTACCTTTCGGTCTCCTATAAGCAGCTGCTCGGACCCCTAGCCACGAAACGGAGCGCTGGTACCTGGATCTGCATACGAAAAACATGTGCAGGAAAGGGCGTGAGTACAGCACAATTGGTACCCAGTAAGTGCCAAGCCTAATCTCAGTCAAGTAGTGACGAGGTCAGGTTAAGGCTCTACTGGATTTTTATAAGTAAAAAAATTTAAAATAGCACAGAAGATATAAAAGCTAAGGTAAGCAGTAGAAATAATAATCTGAAAGTAAAACAGCAACAAGGAGCCCTTGGCTCAGCACAAAATATCACACGGTGGAATCTCCCGGGATACGTCCCATAGTTCCAAATGTAAAGATGCAGTATAGGGGGAAAGCTCCTGGAATACGTCCGTAGTCTCAATTTAAATATGTAGTACAGGGGAAAAGTTTCCGGAATACGTCAGTAGTCCCAATTTAACTATGCAATGCGAATGAATGCTGGATACGGTATATTTAAACAGCTCAGGAAAAGAGTCACAGACAAGAACAAGATAAAGACTAACTAACATAGTACACATTGTATAAAATAGGGAATTTAGGTAAAATAGGTAGCCATGCTTCTTCCAAATCTAAACTACACAAGTAGCACATTGACAGTGAAATAAGAGTAAAATGATTTATGGTATGGATAGGAAAAATGGAATTAAAAAAAAATGGCCCGTGTACGTACTCGTCACCTCACGTACACGGCGCCCATATAACAAATAGTATCAAAATAGCCTAAGGGAACGTCCCCAACACAGAGTTAGGCAAGCCACTTACCTCGACTGCTCTACTCAACTCAAAACCACGCTCTTGCCACGAGTACCCGACTCCGAATGGCCCAAATCTACTCAATTCAATTGCATAATGTAAATATAACTTTAAGGAATCAATATAGCTAATTAGTTCGAAGCTAATACGCGAAATTAGGAAAATTGCCCAAATTGTCCCCCGGGCCCACGTCTCGAAAACGAGTGAAACTTACAAATTTTGAACACCCATTCACTCACGAATTCACTCGAACAAAAATCATCAAAATACGACATCAAAATATCCTAAAATCCTCAGATTTCTACTTGCAGAATTTTCCTCCCATTTCCATAATTTTTCACCCAATTTCATTGATTAGATTGAAGAAATTGCTATAGGTTAATGATATACTAATGAATTAAGGCTAGAAATCGTTACCTATGAAGATTCTCCTCAAAACCCACCGAAAATCGCCAAATCTCGAGCTCCAAATCGTTTTAGAAAATATAAATTTCAAACCCTCGGATTTTGTATAAACAACCCAGGAATTCCGCACCTGCGACTCTAGGACCGCACCTGCGGAAAATCCATCGCATGTGCGAAAAGTCACTAACTCAGCTGAGGTCGCACCTGCAGTCGCAGGGCCACACATGCGAGCCTGGCATCCCTTGACCAATTTCAGCGCCTGCGAGCCTCCCTCCGCACCTGCGTGTCCGCACCTACGGCTCCCCATCCGCATGTGCGAGACACCAGTACCAACAATGCTTTAGATGGTTCTCTAAGTTCAAAAATCACCCGTTGAGCATCCAAAACATCCCTGAGGCCCCCGGGACATCAACCAAGCTTATCAACCAGTCCTAATATCTTATCCAAACTTAGTCGAGCCTTCAAAACACATCACATAAGATCAAAATCACCAATTATGCATGTATTCAAGCCTAAGAACTTATGAAATTTCTAAAATCTACAACCGATACCGAAACACATCAAATCTAGTCCGAATGATCTCAAATTATACCCACAGGTCATAAATGACACTATGGACCTGCCGCCACTTCCGGAATCCCATTCCGAACCCGATATCAAAATTTCACTTATCGGCCGAAATCGCCGAAATTCTAACTTTCGTTAATCCAAGCATAAATCTACTACAGACCTCGAAACCAAATTCTGAACACGCTCCTAACCCTGAAATCACCCAACGGAGCTGAGGGAGACACCAGTACCAACTATGGCCCCATTTCTAAAGCTTAAACTCACATATAAGGACTATGTGTCAAAAAACTCTCAGAAATTCACAACTAAACGCTCCGACAAGTCCCAAAAGCAGAAATAGACATGGGAAAAGCAGTTATTACGGGATCGAGGCGCTGACTCTCAAAACGACCGACCGGGTCGTTACATTCTCCCCCTCTTAAGAAGATCGTTCGTTCTCGAACGAATATAGAGACATACCTGAAGCTGTGAAAAGATGAGGGTACTGACTACGCATATCCTGCTCGGTCTCCCAAGTTGCCTCCTCGACCGACTGACCTCTCCACTAAACCTTTACTGATGCAATATCCTTTGACCTGAGCTTTCTGACCTGTCTATCTAATATTGCTACTGGCTCCTTAACATATGATAAATCCTTGTCTAATTGGACTGAACCGAAATCCAAAACATGAGTTGGGTCACTGTCATACTTCCGGAGCATAGAGACGTGGAATACCGGATGAACTCCTACTAAGCTGGGAGGCAAGGCAAGCTCATAAGCAACCTCCCCAACACACCGCAACACCTCAAAAGGGTCAATAAATCTCGGACTTAGCTTACCGTTCTTCTCGAATCTCATGACGCCCTTCATAGGCGACACCCGAAGCAAAACTCGATCACCAGCCATAAATGCCAAATCACTAACCTTACGGTCTGCATAACTCTTCTGCCTGGACTGAGCTGTGCGAAGTCTCTCCTGAATCACCTTCACCTTGTCCAGGGCATCCTGAACCAAATCTGTACCTAACAATCGGGCCTCGCCCAGCTCAAACCATCCCACTAGAGACCGGCACCGTCTACCATACAAAGCCTCATACGATGCCATCTGAATGCTGGACTGGTCACTGTTATTATAAGCAAACTCTGCAAGTGTCAAGTATCGGTCCCATGACCCTTCAAAATCCATCACACATGCATGGAGCATATCCTCAAGAATCTGAATCGTGCGCTCGGACTGTCTGTCCGTCTGAGGGTGAAAGGATGTACTCAACTCTACCCTGGTGCCTAGCTTCTGCTGAACGGCTCTCCAGAACCGTGAAGTGAACTGTGTACCTCTGTCTGAAATGATAGACACTGGGATATCGTGGAGACGAACAATCTCCCTAATATAAATCTCCGCCAACCTCTTGGAGGAATATGTAGTCAACACTGGAATGAAATGGGCTGATTTAGTCAGCCGATCCACGATCACCCAAATAGCATCGAACTTTCTCAAAGTCTGAGGAAGTCCAACCACAAAGTCCATAGTGATCCGCTCCCACTTCCACTTTGAAAGCTCAATCTGCTGAAGTAGTCCTCCTGGTCTCTGATGCTCATATTTGACTTGCTGATAGTTGAGACACTTGGCCACAAACTCCACTATATCCTTTTTCATCCTTCTCCATCAATAGTGTTGTCTCAGATCCTGGTACATCTTCGTGGTACCCGGATGAATGGAATACCGCGATCTATAAGCCTCCTTGAGAATCAACACCCGAAGCCCATCCACATTGGGCAACAGATTCGACCCTGCATCCTCATCACCCCGTCATCTCCTATAGTCACATCCCTGGCATCACCTCGCTGAACCCTGTCCTAAAGAACCAGAAGGTGAGGATCATCATACTGATGCTCTCGAATGCGGTCATAAAGATAAGATCGAGAAACCACACAAGTTAATATCTGGCAAGTCTCTGAAAGATTCAATCTCACAAAGTGACTGGCTAAGGACTGGACATCCAAGGCTAAGGGCCTCTCAACTGCAGGAAGATATGCCGAACTCCCCAAACTCTCCGCCCGGCGACTCAAGGCGTCGGTCACCATATTGGCTTTCCTCGGGTGGTATAATATGGTGATGTCATAGTCCTTTAGCAACTCCAACCATCTCCGCTGGCGCAAATTGAGGTCATTCTGCCTGAACAAGAGCTGCAAACTCCGGTGGTCCGTGAAAATATCACAGGGAACACCGTATAAATAATGACGCCATATTTTCAGGGTGTGATCAATCGCTGCCAACTCGAGATCATGAACTGGATAGTTCTTCTCATGCACCTTCAACTTTCTGGACACGTAGGCAATCACCCTACCGTCCTGCATCAACACCGCCCCAAGGCCAACCATCAAAGCATCACAATAGACTGTATAAGACCCTGAACCCGTAGGCAATACCAACACTGGAGTTGTAGTCAGGACTGTCATGAGCTTCTGGAAGCTCTCCTCACACTCCTCAGTCCACCTGAACGGAGCACCCTTTTGGGTCAATCTGGTCATAAGTGCTGCAATGGATGAGAATCCTTCCACAAAACGATGATAGTACCCAGCCAAACCAAGGAAACTGCGAATCTCAGTAGCTGAAGATGGTTTAGGCCAACCCTGCACTGCCTCCACATTCTTTGGATCTACCTTGATCCCATCACAAGACACCACATGACCTAAGAATGCCACTGAATCAAGCAAAAATTCACACTTAGAAAATTTCGCATATAACTTTTTCTCCCTCAAAGTCTGAGGCACGGTCCTCAAATGCTGCTCATGGTCCTCTTGGGACCGAGAATATACCAAGATGTCGTCAATAAACACAATGAAGAAATAATAAAAATAAGGCCGAAATACACTGTGCATCAAATGCATAAAGGCTGATAAGGAATTGGTAAGCCCAAATGACATGACAAGAAACTCATAGTGACCATATCTGGTCTTGAAGGCAGTCTTTGGGATATCCGGCTTCCGAATCTTCAGCTGATGATAGCCAGAATGTAAGTCAATCTTGGAAAATACCCTAGAACCATGTAACTGGTCAAACAAATCCTCAATGCGAGGCAAAGGGTACCTGTTCTTCACTGTAACCTTATTCAGCTGCCGGTAATCAATACACATACGCATGGAGCCATCCCTTTTCTTCACAAATAATACCAGAGCACCCAAGGTGATACATTGGGCCTGATGAAACCCTTATCAAGCAACTCTTGCAACTGCTCCTTCAACTCCTTCAACTCAGGAGGAGCCATACGATAAGGAGGAATGAAAATGGGATGAGTGTTCGACAACAAATCAATGTCGAAATCAATATCTCTGTCGGGCGGCATACTCGGAAGATCAGCTGGAAAAACATCAGGATAGTCCTGCACACTTGGAACTGACTTAACTGTAGGGGTATCAGTACTAACATCTCTTACATAGGCTAAGTACGCATCACACCCCTTCTCAACCATTCACTGAGCCTTAAGGAAAGAAATGACTCTGCGGGGAGTATACTCTAAGGTACCTCTCCACTCTAATCTCGGTAAACTTGGCATAGCCAGCGTCACGGTCTTGGCATAAAAATCAAGAATAGCATAGTGGGGCGACAACCAGTCCATGCCCAAGATAACATCGAAATCTACCATACTGAGAAATAATAAATCAGCCCTGGTCTCAAAACCACTGATAACAATCAAACACGACCGATATACGCGATCCACAACAAGAGAATCTCCCACCGGAGTAGAAACATAAACGGGGGAACTCAAAGAATTCCGAGATACCCCCAGATGTGAAGAAAAATAAGAAGACACATATGAATACATAGTGCCTGGGTCAAATAATACCGATGCATCCCTATGACAAACAGGGAAAATACCTGTGATGACTGAAACTGAAACTACGGCCTCTGAACGGGCTGGAAGAGCATAGTACCTGGCCTGGCCTCCCCATCTAGGGCAACCTCGACCTTGACCTCCCCGACCTCCACCTCGAGCTGTCTAAGATGGTGGGGTAGCAGTTGGGGTTGGAAGAATAGCTGGAGGACCCGGTGGAGCACGTGGGACATGATAAGTGTGAGATGATGCACCCCTCCTAGCTCTGGGGCAATCTCTGATCACGTGGCGAGGGTCACCACACCCAAAACAACCCCCGGAGGACGTGGTGGCTGGTGCTGACTTTGAACTGGCCTGCTGGACTAGACGGTGATATCACCTCAAGCAAGAGGCATACAAGATACTGGTGGTGCATAATAAGGCTCCTGAGGTCTAGGAGGAGCTGGAATACCATTGGCTGCTGGAAGAGCTTAATGAACATGGCGACTCACAAAACCCCTATCATAACGTGCTGCTGGTGCACGAACTCCCGAAAAATGACCAATCTCTCGAGACCTCTTAGCCTCTCTCTCTCCTCCCTGTTCCGCGCTAACATACTCTCAATCCTCCGGGCAATACTCACGACCTGCTGGTAAGTGATATCTGTCTCCAACTCTCTGGCCATACTGGTCCGAATACTGGGGTGGAGTCCCTCAATGAAGTGTCGAACCCTCTCTCTAATCATGGCAACCAAGGTCGGTGCATGATAAGACAAGTCACTGAAACGGACTGCATACTCCGAGACGATCATGGTACCCTTACGTAATTGCTCAAACTTCGCACGCCAAGCATCCCTGAGGTTCTAAGGGACAAACTCAAGCAAAAACATCTCGGAGAACTGATCCCAAGTAAGTGAAGCTGCCTCATCTGGACTACTCAACTCATAGGAATGCCACCACTGATAAGCCGCTCCCCTGAGCTGGAAAGCAGTGAAAGAAACCCCACTCGTCTCCACAATACCCATAGTGCGGAGAATACGATGAAACTCCTCTAGAAAACCTAGAGCGTCATCTGAAGCTAGTCCGCTGAAGTCAGGTGGGTGGTACTTCTTGTACCTCTCAAGTCTGAGCTGCTCTGCCTTAGAAAAAGCTACCATGGAATCATGCTGAGCTGGAGCCGCTGGGGGCATAGGAATATACTCTGGAACCTGCCCAATATGGACTCTTTGCTCAGGAGTACGGGCTGCGGGAGTCTGTGTCCCTCTCTCGGCCTGAGATGTGGCTGGAGCTATCGGGAGCAGTCCCCCCTAAGACAGAGTGCTAAAGGCGCTCATGAACTGAGCCAAAGTCTCCTGGAGGGCTGGAGTAATAGTAGGGACCTCCTGTGCCCTTGCAACTGTAGCTGTTGGTGGCTCTTCTATCGCTGCTCTCGCCGGTGCTCGGGCTGCACCGCGTGCTCGTCCTCTACCCCTGCCCCTGCCTCTAGCGGCTCTGGCTGGGGGCTCGGGTGCCTGATCGTCAGTATGTCCGGTACGGGTCCTCACCACCTCTGAGCAAGAGTAGAATAGAGTTTCAGAATTTTTTATGACAGTAACTAGCACGACAAGGAATTCAAAAGAAGGTGATTGTTCTTAACAGTTACATAGCCTCTCGAAGATACATACAGACGTCTCCGCACCGATCCGCGAGACTAAATAAACCAGCTTGCGTTTTGTGACTCCTATGAACCTAGATGCTCTGATACCAACTTGTCACGACCCGATTTACCCTCCGAAAGGTATCGTGACGGCACCTAGTCTCTACGACTAGGTAAGCCTAAATTTGCAGAAAATAAATATAATAAAATAAAGACATAAAAGAACATGAGAAGACATAACATAACCGCTCGGCATGTACATTTATAACTCCCAAAACCCGGAATATCACATGAGTCACAAGCTCTATCCCAAACTAGCTCTATACAATGTAAGGGAAAATGCATGAAAAATCTATCTAAGTCTGGGGCGGAAGGTGACTCGAAGGACTCTTCGGACGCGGCAGAATTAACTTCGGTCTCCTATAAGAAGCTGCTCGGACCCCTAGCCACGAAATAGAGCGCTGGTACCTGGATCTGCACACGAAAAACATGTGCAGCAAAGGGCGTGAGTACACCACAATTGGTACCCAGTAAGTGCCAAGCTTAACCCCAGTCAAGTAGTGACGAGGTCAGGTTAAGGCTCTACTGGATTTTTATTAGTAAAACAGTTTAAAATAGTACAGAAGATATAAAAGCTAAGGTAAGCAGTAGAAACAATAATCTGAAAGTAAAACAGCAACAGGGAGCCCTTGGCTCAACACAAAATATCACACGGTGGAATCTTCCAGGATACGTCCCGTAGTTCCAAATGTAAAGATGCAGTACATGGGGAAAGCTCCCGGAATACGTCAGTAGTCCCAATTTAAATATACAGTACAGGGGGAAAGCTCCCGGAATACGTCCGTATTACCAATTTAAATATGCATTACATGGGGGAAGCTCCCGGAATACGTCCGCAGTCCCAATTTAAATATGCAATGCGAATTAATGCCGGATACGGTATATTTAAATAGCTCAGGAAAAGAGTCACAGACAAGAACAAGATAAAGACTAACTAACATGGTACATATTGTATCAAATAGGGAATTTAGGTAAAACAGGTGGGCATGCTTCTTCCTAATCTAAACTACACAAATAGCACATTGATTGTGAAATAAGAGTAAAATGATTTATGGCATGGATAGGAAAAATGGAATTAAGCAACAATGGCCGGTGTACGTACTCGTCACCTCACGTACACGGCGCCCATATAACAAATAGTATCAAAACAACCTATGGGGAAGTCCCCAACACAGAGTTAGGTAAGCCACTTACCTTGACTGCTCAACTCAACTCAAAACCACGCTCTTGCCACGAGTACCCGATTCCGAATGGCCCAAATCTATTCAATTCAATTGCATAATGTAAATATCACTTTAAGGAATCAATATAGCTAATTAGTTCGAAGATAACACGCAAAATTAGGAAAATTGCCCAAAAAGCCCCCCCGGCCCACGTCTTGGAAATGAGAAAAAGTTACAAATTTTGAACACCCATTCACTACGAACTCACTCGAACAAGAATCATCAAAATCTGACGTCAAAATATCCTAAAATCCTCAGATTTCTACTTGGGGAATCTTCCTCCCATTTTCATGATTTTCACCAAATTTCATTGATTAGATTGAAGAAATTGCTGTGGGTTAATGATATACTAATGAATTAAGGCTAGAAATCGTTACCTATGAAGCTTCTCCTCAAAACCCACTGAAAATCGCCAAATCCCGAGCTCCAAATTGTTTTAGAAAATATAAATTTCAAACCCTCGGATTTTGTATAAACAACCCAGGAATTCCGCACCTGCGACTCTAGGACCGCACCTGCGAAAAATCCATCGCATGTGCGAAAAGTCACTAACTCAACTGGGGTCGCTGGGTCGCACCTGCGGTACCCCGTCCGCACCTGAGAGCCTGACATCCCTTGACCAATTTTCGCGCCTGCGAGCCTCCCTCTGCACCCCCGTGTCCGCACCTGCGACTCCCTATCTGCTGGTGCGAGACACCAGTACCAGCAATGCTTCAGCTGGTTCTCTAAGTTCAAAAATCACCCGTTGAGCATCTGAAACATCCCCGAGGCCCCCAGGACCTCAACCAAGCTTATCAACCACTCCTAATACCTTATCCAAATTTTTTCGAGCCTTCAAAACACATCACATAATATCAAAATCACCAATTATGCATGGATTCAAGCCTAATAACTTATGAAATTTCTAAAATCCACAACCGATGCCGAAACACATCAAATCTAGTCTGAATGACCTCAAATTTTACACACAGGTCATAAATGACACTACGGACCTGCTGTCACTTCCAGAATTCCATTCCGAGCCCGATATCAAAATTTCACCTATCGGATGAAATCGCCAAAATTCTAACTTTCGCCAATTCAAGCCAAAATCTACTACAGACCTCGAAAACACATTGAACATGCTCCTAACCCCGAAATCACCCAACGGAGCTAACATAGTCAGTGAAATTCCATTCCGGATCCATCCTCACACAGTTCGAACTACAGTCCGATTTCTAAAGCTTAAACTCACATATAAGGACTATGTGTCCAAAAACTCTCCGAAATTCACAACTAAACGCTTTGACAAGTCTCAAAAGCAGAAATAGACATGGGAAAAGCAGTTGTTAGGGGATCGGGGTGCTAACTCTCAAAACGACCGACTGAGTCATTTCAATTATGTTTCACACGTTGTTCCTACGAATGATCAAATACCAGTTGCGCCTTTTTTCATTAAAGCCCACGCTTTATTTGCGCTTAAAGCCCCAACGGACCTTAGAGCTTTTTTGTGCTTTTCGCCTTTGATAACACTGCATCCCTACTTATGTAATGTCCCTGTTTCGTATTCCTGCTAAAGTGGAAAAGAAACTTGACACTCTAAGAAGAAAATTCATTTGGCAAGGTAACAAGGAGAACAAAACTTATCACCTGATAAATTGGAGAAAAAAATATTGAATGTACGAAACTTATCACATGATAAATTGGATGTATCGTTACACTGGAGGTGGAGATGGGGTTTATTGTATTTATTTTATTAAATTAGTTAAAAATATAAAATGCCAGGTCACTTGGCGAGCCAGTAAATTTTAGCGCAAAAAACGAGGGGAATGAATAACCATTCCCATAGAAATGTTTTTCCCAAAACCGTTGCCATATACATGTCTGTTGGGAAGGTTTACAAATCCGTTGCGAAACAAATCTCTATGGCAACGATTTTGTTACAATTGCAACGGTTTGATGTCTAAAGTGTGTTATACCACCCAAAGTTCTATTGTAATGGTTGCAACCGTTACTATATCTACTCTATAGCAACGATTTACAAACCGTTGCCAAAATAACTGTTCCCATAGGCCCATTTTCTGGTAGTGCTACCTCTGGCTACCTGACCCCTACCTCTGGCTGGCTGGGTAGGCAGTGCGGCAGCTGGTTCCGGAACCATGCTACGAGAACCCTGGTACTGAGTACTACTGGACGCTCGAGGGCAATATCTTGCAATATGCCTCGGGTCACCACAAGTATAACATGACCTCGGCTGCTGGGACTGCTGAAGACCAGGTGCCTTGATAGGGGATGGCTGATCTAAATAAGGCATGTAAGAGCCACGACCACCCGTGGCACCGTGGGATGCCTGAAGTGCTGAATGAAATGGCCTGAAAGAATGGCCCCTACGATAAGTACCCCTGCCTCCAGATGAGGCACCGCTGAATCCACAAGAATGTCGAGGTCTATTGTATTACCCCTGACCTCCCAATCCAAGAATCATCTCAACTCGCCTGGCAACATTGGCCGCATCCTGGAAAGAGATCTCGCTCCCCGTCTCCTTAGCCATATACAATCTGATAGGCTGAGCAAGACCCTTAATAAACCTCCTCACTCTCTCCCTCTCTATGGGGAGCATAAGAGTAGCATGACGAGCCAAATCCACAAAGCGAGTCTCATACTGAGTAACAGTCATGCCGCCCTGTTGGAGACACTCAAACTGATGGCGGCGCTCCTCTCTCGTAGTAATAGGCAGAAACATTTCCAAGAAGAGATGTGAGAAATGATCCAAAGTAAGAGCAGGCGACCCAGCTGGTCTAGTTAATAGATAATCTCTCCACCATTTCTTTGAAGAATTAGTCATCTGGAAAGCAGCAAAGTCGACCCCATTGGTCTCGAGTATACCCATGTTCCGAAGAACCTCATGACAACTATCAAGGTACTGCTGGGGATCCTCTAAAGTGGCACCGCTGAAATGGACCGGGAAAAGCTTAGTAAACCTATCCAATCACCACAAAGCCTCAGAGGACATAGTCGTCCCATCACCAGGCGATGCTGCAACAACTCACTGAACTACCCCAACTGGATGAGCTGCTAGGGTCTGAAACTTGGGAGCCATATGCTCCGAAGTGTGGGTGGCAGGAGTCCGGGCTCCACGTCCAGCCTGAGATACGGCTGCTACCACGGGGAACGCGCCAATTTGGGTTACACTCTCCATAAGGCCCACTATTCGGACCAAGGCATCCTGAAGCACCGGGGTAGCAATAAACCCCTCCGAGACCTGAGCTGGTCCCGCTGGAACGGTCTTAGCTGGAGCCACCCCATCGAGCTCTATCCGAGGCTTTGCAGCTGGAGCTACTACTTGGGCCCTAGGCTGAGCCCTGCCCCTGCCCCTGCCTCGGTCTCTGGCATTAGGAGTGGGCATCAGTCAGTTTGGTCGGTTATTATAAAAGTACGGTTCAATTTATTGGTTTTCGATTTTGTATTATTAATAACCAAATCAAACCAAAGTATTTACGATTCGGTGCGGTTTTTTCAAAGTTCGGTTCGGTTATTTCCGGTTTATATTTTCGGTTTTAAACAGTTGTAGGAACAACAAAGTATTTACAATTTGTAGGAACATCAATAAACATTAAAGTGTCTATTGTCTACTGTCTGCAGGAACATCTAACTATCTAAGTGTCTACTGTCTAACACAATTTTTGTAGGAACATCTAAGTGTCTACTTGCTGGAGAACGTGCTGTAGACATATCACTTTAAATTCGAAGCTAAAATAGACATATAAGTGTCTACTTGCTGGAGAACGTGATGTTGACAGATCAACTAACACGATCTTGCTGACAAAGTGACAATAGTTACGGTTTGTAGGAACATAGACGCAACGCAGCAGACAGAGTGATAGAGAAAGACGACAAGCTTACAGTCACATAGACACAACACAACAGACCAGCGGTCGAACCCTAATTTCTAAGGGAAGAATGGAAGATGGGAAATGGAAAGGGAAAGTCTGGGTCAGGCTAATTAGGCTTAGGGTTTGGGTAATGGTATTGGGCCTTCAAAATTTCAGATATGGTGGTGGTGGGGGGGGGGGGGGCTTCAGAAGTCAGAACATTAAGTTAGTAATTTACATACAATGTTTTGAGGCCCAAAATTTTGGTTTTTCGGTTTAACTGAAAATCGAAACACCAAAACCGTAAACCGCACCGAAAAACCAAAATCTAATAAATTAAAAACCGTAAACCGACCGAATAACCGAAATTGAAAACCCAAAATTCACAGTTCGGCCGGTATTATGCCCACCTCTATCTGACATGGCCTCGGCCTTTGCCCCTTATCGGAGCTGCTGCTGGAGGATCCGGTTGCTGGTCAGTGGAAGAAGCGGTACATTTTCTCGCCATCTGCGAGAGAATAAGAATGGAAGAGTTCAATCAGTATTGGGATAACAAGAATCACACGATAGAGTTGAATACAAGTGAACTTGTTCCTAACTTTATAGCCTATGTGAGATAAGTACAGACGTCATCGTACCAATCCCCCAGACTCTACTAAGCTTGTCCGTGAATTGTGAGACCTAGGCAACCTTGTGCTCTGATACCAACTTGTCACGACCTGGATTCCCCACCGTCGGGATCGTGATGGCGCCTAACGCTACACTTGCTAGGCAAGCCAACATTAGAGATTCACAACATAAACATATCTAAAACTTTACGAGATACGCTACCATTCAACACATAACATCAGAATAAGGAATAAAATTTGACAATAATACTGAAATAATACCGACATGTCTAGCTACCCATAATCTGGGTCACAACTCACGGACTACTAAGAATTTACTACAAGTATATGGCTGAAAGAAAATGTATAACAGTTTGTGAACTAAGTAAAACAGTAAGTGGATATAAGGAAGAGACTCCAGGAATCTGCTAATGTCGGCAGATCTATCTCAGGCCTACTGCGGTGAAGTAAATTACTAACTTCGAATCAGCTCAGACCGGTACCTGGATCTGCACAGAAAGTGCAGAGTGCAGCATTAGTAAAACCGACCCCATGTACTGGTAAGTGTCGAGCCTAACCTCGGCGAAGTAGTGACAAGGCTAGGACAAGACACCACATAAAAACCTGAACAATATAATCATGCTAATGGCAACAATGATAAACAAAGAAATAAAGCAGGCATAATGGGAAAGGGACACGAATTGGGCAATAACAATATAAGTAATGATAAACAATAAAGGCACAATTTAGAAAGAAATCCTCAATTAAATTAAGCGATTAAGACAATAGAGAAAAACTGCACGGCATCACCCTTCATTATTTTACTCTCAACCTCACCCAATAAATAAATAGAACGACACGGTATCACCCTTCGTGCATTAAACCTCACATAATATACACGGCATCACCGTTCGTTCTTTATCAATCTCATGTCATGGCACGACATCACCATTTGTGCTTTACACTCTTCCTCACAATTCATAGAAAATCATGCACGACATCACCCTTCGTGCTTTACACTCCTTCTCAAAATTCATAGAAGCAATAACAACGGATAGAGGGAACTTTAGCAAAGAAATCAATATTCCATTAATGATTAATTTCACAATTTAACATCTCAACCTTGAATCAATATTCACAATTTTATCAACCTCGGTGGAACCAGACATAATTCTCCCAACATTTCAACAACAACAATAAACGTAGATAATAAAATTTAAGACTACAACATTTGCAAAAATGGAAATTCACTCGCATGCTATGACTCAACCACGACGCATAGCTGCTCGTCACCTCACCTATACATCATATTCAACAACAAAACACGTAAAAAATAATTACACAATACCTATTCCCTCAAGCTAAGGTTAGCCACAACACTTACCTTGATTGCGCATGCCACTCATTGCTCAAGTACCGTTTTCCCTTTCGAATTAACCTCTAACCAACTCGTATCTAGTCATAATTTATTTAATATCATCAATTATCGCTAAAGGAATCAAATTTAATGCATAATTATAGTTTTCCTAAGTTTCCCAACAAAAGTCAAAACTCGACCTCGGGCCCGCTTGGTCTAAACTCGAGGTTCGGACAAAAATCCGTTTACCCATTCTCCCCCGAGCCCGGATATACCATTGGTTTTGGAATCCGACCTCCATTTGAGGTCTGAATCCCCAAAATATTAAATTCCTAAGTTCTCTGAAATATCCCTAATTCCACCATCAAAATTCTTGATTTTAGGTCGAAATATTGTTAAAAGGTGTAAAAGAATGAAAGAAATTAGTTGGGAATCACTTGATATGATTTGGGGGAGGATTTCATCTTTGGGAAATCGTCTCTTGAGTTCTACGGTTCGAAAATTTGAAGAATGAATGAAAAATCCCGTCTAAGTCCAAAGTTATCAGTTGCAGACGTTGCATTTGCGACCTGAGCTTCGCAAATGCGAAGGAGTCATCGCAAATGCGAGAACCTTCACATTTTCGTTGCCTTCACAAATGCGAAGAATATGTCAATTTGAGACAATTGGCCCATCACAATTGCGGGTAAAAGTTCGCATTTGCGAACATGTCCTTCCTCAGACCCACATTGCAATTCCGAAGAAATACTCGCAAATGCGAGAAGTGCTGGCCCAGGATTCCTTCCCAATTGCAATAAATCGCAATGCACATGCCTTCTTGGTTCGTATTTGCGAAGCCTGATCTCGCAATTGCGATATCAGAGGCCTGCTACAGACACCAAATACACCAGCAAATCTCTAAGTTCCAAAATCACTCTGTAGCCTATCCGAAACTCACCCGAGCCCTCGACGCTCCAAACCAAACATACACGCAAATCTAAAAATATCATGCGGACTTGCTCGTGTGATTAAAATGCCAAAATAACACCTAAAACTACGGATTTAGCATCAAAACTCATGAATTTCTCAAGAACACTTAAAGTTACTATCTTCTCAACTGAATGTCCGAATCACCTCAAATAAACTATGTTCCCCACCAAATTTCACAGACATGACTTATATATTATATTAAACATGTACCCGGCTCCCGAACAAAAATATAGTCCCGACACCAACGAGATTAAAAATTAATCAATTTCTTTAAATCTTTATAATTTCAGTCTCACAATTTTCATCAAAAATTCATGTCTCGAGCTATGGACCTAGGAATTCGATTCCAAGCATACACTAGAGTCCTATATTTTACTACAGACTTTCCGTCGGAACACGGGTCCGGGTCCGTTTACTCAAAATATTGACCAAAGTCAACTACAAATCATTTTTAAATCCCAAAAATTATTATTTCATAAATTTTCACACAAAGGCTTTCCGGATTTATGGCCGAACTGTGCACGCAAATCGAGGTGAGTAAAAATAAGATTTTTAAGGCTAACGAACGCGGAATAAGGTCTTAAATTACAAGATGACCCTTTGGGTCATCACAACTATTTAATGACATATCATATCATCATTTTGGGCTAGTTTCATGGCATAGTGAGCCTGAGAGACTGGAGAGATTAATGACTGAGTGAGGCCGAGGGCCTGATTGTGAGTGATATTATGGAATCGGGCTGCATGCCGCAGGATGTTATATTTATTTATGCATGTATCTAGCTTATTATGGGGCTTGGGCTGAAGGAGCCCCTCCAGAGTCTGCACACACCCCTAGTGAGCGCAATTGATTATATTGAGGGATAAATCTTCCTGTACATGGATCTTGTCCGAATTATTTATATCCGGGGATGGATCTTCCCCACGGGCTGGATTGGACCTACCAGTACTGAATGACTGATGATCAGTTGATGTATATATTCCGGGATGGATTGGCCATATTCAGTTTTGAGTGATTTAATGTGATGAGTGGAAAGTGTGAGACAATGAGATTTAGTACTCTGAGAGTGTGAGTGCATGAGTCATCTATGAGATACATTGCATTTGACATGCACACTTTACATACATGCATATAGATGCACTTTTCCTCATGTTGTACGACATTGCGTCATTCATGATTTCACCTGCATAGTGACATGTAGGCGTAGAGATGTACTTTCCTCATGCTATATGAAAAATGAAATATCTTAAGTATTGTTGACAAGTTTTGGAAAAATCACAGTTTTACAATGCTACTCATATTCTTGTGATTTCGGCAAAGGATTTAAGTTTTAACTGTATACTTGAAAAGAAGCATTTATTTTCCGGAATCTTATACAAGCTGAGCATTTGTTTATCGAGTTATTTCTTACACCATCTTTACTATATGTTTATGAATTGTTGTTGGTTATTGGAGTTGGACTCTCACCCTTGTTCCAGCTTGTCACCACTTTCAACCTAAGGTTAGATTTGTTACTTATTGAATACATGGGGTAGGTTGTACTCATACTACACTTTTACACCTTGCGTGCATATGTTGCTGTGATCGATGGGAGTGGATTTGAAGACGTACCTGTGCTCTGGTTGTAGCTGCCTCTTGTTCATTGTCACAACCCAAAATCCCACCGCAAGCTTCGTGATGACACTTAGTCTCTAAGACTAAGTAAGCTAATTATAATAACAATTCAAGCCATTTTTTCTTTTAAACATATAATTTAATACAAGTGTTGAAACCAAAAGCTGAAACAAATATAAAAGCCTCCTAAGACTGGTAATACGGAGTCACGAACTCTAACTGAATACATGGAATGACCTCGACGAATACACAATACTGTTCGAATAATAATTGACAGTACAATAAAATAGAAAGACTCCGAGGGACTGCGACGACCAAGCACCTCTACCTTGGATCCTTGCGATCACACTCTAACTCTGTTCGAGTCTAATATCTCCAATACCCAGATCTGCACAAAAATGTACAAAAGTGTAGTAAGAGTACACCACAGTCGGTACCCAGTAAGTATCAAGACTAACCTCGGTGGAGTAATGATTAGGTACAATCAAGACACTCACTAGTCTAATAACCTGTGTAGTATAGCATATAAAAATAATAGGAACCTAATAGCAATGATAACAATAATAATCAACCAGTGATATAAATAGCAAGGCAGCAAGAACACCATAAATATTGTTTAAATAATAATGAACACAAGTACAACCAAATAATCATGTCCTACAAAATATCATCTTTCATCTATAAGTTTTCAAATAAAAATCTTTAGAATATAATCCTTTCCATCAAATATGTTTCGAATATACTTCCTTCAAATAAATATGTTTCAAATATAATTCTTTCAAGTAAATATCTTTCGAATAAAATAATTTCAAACAATATTTTGAATATAATTCTTTCAAATAAAAGTCATCCTGTGACACCTCATTTATAATCATAAATAATACGGGTCTCAGCCCACTTTCGTATTTCCACGGCACCTCGTGCCCATATTTCTATTGTAACCTCAAGGACAAATCACATGCCCAAAATATCAATATATAAAATCCCGCACGATCAATTTATTTTTAATAATGTAAGGTTACAATTTTTAAATCAAGTAAGAAATCAACAAAGAAATGAATTTATTTTTTAAAATGTTTGAGTGAAGAAAATGACATTTCAATTAAAACAAAGCATCTGATAAGCTACTGATTTGGATGTAAAACTTATTAAATTAAAATATAATAATAATTTCTTTTATTTAAAACAACTCATTTATTGAAAACAAGTACAAACAAGAAATACAAATCCTCAGAGTGTCGTACGAAAAGCCAACACAATACAACATGAGTAAACAACAAGGATGCTCCCAAGGTACCGCCTCGTAGTCCCAAAAGTAAATGCACGACAGGGGAGCTCCCGAGGTGCCGCCTCGTAGTCCCAAAAGTAAATATGCAAGACATGGGAGCTCCCGAGGTACTGCCTCGTAGTCTCAAAAGTAAATATGCAAGACAGGGGGAGCTCCTGAGGTACCGCCTCGTAGTCCCAAAAGAAAATATGCAAGACCGGGGGAGCTCCCGAGGTACCGCCTCGTAGTCCCAAAAGTAAATATCACAGCATAATACAACTAGCACTTCAAGTGCTCAAATATCACAACACATCACAAATTGCACATCAAGTGCTCAAATATTACAATATGTCACAAATTTCCCATAGGCCACAACCAATTCCAAAGATACAACAAAATCAATTAATTCCACAACAATTAGCCCGAGGTTCCACACAACGTAAATAAAACCTCAAAAACAACCACAAGGATGGAAAAGTAACTCAGTATAGGACAACACATTCTTAAATCTAAATTTCTGATAAATATATAATGCCTCTTTTTAAACATATTTACTTAATTATTTGCAGATAGTAAAATCCATAATATAATTATTTTCGGGGAATATCGAATCAACAAACACACAGAATTCACATAAAAATTCAAGTAGCTATCACACCAATTTATCAAGTAAAAACAAATTCGACAAATAAGGATTTTAGGCATGGGAAATAGAGGATTAAATAAATGTCCGCAATCATTCAGTTTAATACGTAAAAATGCCTAAGCCTTTAAACCAATAAGTTTTGCACATATAAGCCTGAGTACGTGCTCGTCACCTTGCATAGACGGCGTTTCACATTTCACAAATGGCACATAATACTCAATGCCTAAGGGGTAATTCCACAACTCAATGTTAGACAAGATACTTAACTTTACGGAGCTAGGTCGATATTCCAAAATAGCCTTCTTGCTTGAATTGACCTCCAGACATATCAAATCTTTCCAAATTAATTGTATAACTTCATTAAAATTCATCGGAAACAATTCCGGATAATAAAATGCCAACTTATAATTTCACATTAAAAAGTTAACCAAACGAACACTCATTTCGATACGAGTTCAACCATACCAATTTTATCAAATTTCGATAACGAATCGACCTCCAAATCTTAAATTTTTGTTTTTGAAAAGTTTTACAAATTTCTCCAATTTCTTCCATTTGATTCACTAATAATTGATGAAAACAACCATGGAATCACGAAGTATAATAACTTTTGGATGTATAACGCTTACCCCAATCAATAAGGTGAAAATCACCTAAATAATCGCTTTAATCCGAGCTCTATAGCTCCTCGTTTTAAGAATCTGTCCAGGCAAGTCACTTTTGACATTTGCAATTTGCCTCAGCCTAGAAAAATAACAGTATCAACCTTCAGTAAATCGATCATATCTTTCTGTACAAATGTCCAAATGATAAATGGTTTAACTTTCTGGAATAAAGACACCACGGGCTACAACTTTCATGTTTTGCTCATCTGCCAATGTATTATAGATTGCGATATATAAGCTCTCAAATTAAGCTTTGTGCAACAGGAATTTCTGGCAATGCATACTGTTGTAGCCAAAATCTGTAGTACCAACAGTTAAAAATGACCTAAAAATGATCTGAAACCACTTCGAAACTCACCTGATCCCCTTGAGACCCTGTACGAACACACCAACAATTCTCAAAACATATTATGAACTTAGTCGAGGCCTAAAATCACATCAAACAACGCTAAAAACACGAACCACACCCCAATTCAAGCCTAACGAAACTAAGAAATTCCAACTTCTACATTTGATGCCGAAACCTATCAAATCAAGTCTGATTGACCTCAATTTTTGCACACAAGGCATAAATGACATAACAAACTTGTTCCAATTTTCAGAATCGAATTCTGACCTCGATATCAAAAAGTCAAATCTCGGTCAAACTTCTGAATTCCATTTTCTTCAACTTTTGCCAAAATGCTTCAATTTATTCTATGGACCTCTAAATCCAATTTCGGACATACGCCTAAGTCCGATGCCACCATACGAAACTATTGAAATCATCAAAACTTCATTACGGAGTCGTTTGCTCAACAATCAAACTCCGGCCAACACTTTTCATTTAAGCTTCAAAAATGAAAATTATTCGTTCAATCTAATTCTGAATCTTCCGAAAATCAAACTTGACCGCACACGCAAGTCATAATACGTATCACAAAGTTGCTTGGGATTTTAAGTCGTTGATAGGGAATTAATTCTTAAAATAAAAAGTCGGGTCGTTACATTCATGGTAGCTTTAGATTTATAAAATCTGTTTATGTACATTTCGAACAGATGATGTATTTATTTCTTACCAACTTTGTAAATTCTAATATTAGAAGCTCATGATTTGTACTATCAGTCGTTGGAGAATGTATAAGATTCATATATTTTCTTTCACTTAATTGTCTAACTAAATTTCATTGGAATTGGTTGGTTTTAATTGGCTTACCTAGCGGGTTGGGTTAGGTGCCATCACGACTAGTTGGATTTTGGGTCGTGGCACCTAACTAGGTTTAATAAATTATTCAACTAGACTCTTTCAATTACTTAGATGAATCTATGAACTCAACCAACAATATAATACAAAAATATCATAAGTTAGACCTCTCTCGATTACATGAACTAGTAAATATAGATGCAACAATTAAATCTTCCAAAACGATTCAATACAAAAAACTAGAGTTATAATCTACAAACAATCATCAATATACCTAATACATCAAACCCTAAAGGGAACTACTCCATATACACGGAGAAATTCATCACAAATATAATTAAAGTATAGGAAAATATTGATTCGATCCAAACTCGGGTCTTGAGTGAGGAAGGAATGATGAAATACTTGTGCTTGTGTTCTTCCAACTCCTCCTTAGCTTCCTTAGGTCTAAAGTATGTCAAAATTCCTCTCAAAAATGTTTTTCTAGTGTATTTATACTAAGTAGGAACGAACTCGAATGAAACTACCCTCTTTGAGCCGAAGTAGAAAAACCTACAAACTTTTTACACTTCATGTGTCGTACTATGCTACGCAGGGCATGTAGCATTAGTGAACTTTGCTCGGTTGTAAACTCTCTGAACTTTTCTTGTCTGACAAAATTTGTACTGATGCTACGCATTATGCCCAGAATTAGTGTATTTTTCTGTCATACCCAAAAACTCCAAGTCTCTAAACTTCTCAAACTTCTGACAAAATTTTGTACGAATGCGACGCTTAATGCCATGCCTTATGTGACGCACTAGTACTTTCTTGCTCTAGACCTTGCTCTTTCTTCTAGCTTTCGTATGCAACGTCGGTCCACGAGCCCCAGACGCAATCCTGGTTTAATTTATTATCTTTTACTCAGACTTCAAAGCTCCAATTATTTGATTTAGCTCCAGAACATCTTTTAACTCGGAATCATCTCCTACAAAGCATAAACACGTAGTAAGTGCAAATCACCATCATTTAAGCTCAAACATGCTCAATGTGCATGTGACGACCCGGCCAGTCATTCCGTAGATATTGCACCGTTATTCCTGTTTCTGCTTGGGCATGCACTGCTTATACTATTTATGATGTGTTGGGGTCAGTTGGTTCGGGTTCAGAATAATTGTAATGAGAATTGAGACACTGAGTCTCTTTAAGTAGCCTTATAATTGGAAAAGTCAACTAGGAGTTGACTTATTGGTAAACGACCTCCGAATGCAGATTTTATGGATCGGATAGCTCCGCTAGGTGATTTGGGACTTAGGAGTGTGTTCGGAATGTAATTTCGAAGTTCGGTGTAGAATTAGGCTTGATGTAAAGACCCGTAAAATTTCATGTCTAAAATAATGCCCCAATGGGTTCCTGTGTTGTTATAACTGTAGAAGTTCTTAAAAACGGACCTTTTTGAAGTAAAAAGTACCCCGGGTCTTAAAAGATAAAATTTTCCAGAATTACGCAGATCTGCGGTCCACTATGCGATCGCAGATCAGGTATGCGGACCGCATAGTGGTCGCATACCTGGACAACCTTCTGTCCAATTTGAGGACAGCTATGCGTCCCAAGATGCGATCGCATTTTTGGAATGCGGACCGCATAGTTGTCGCATCCTTGCACCTCCATTTTCGCGGAGGAGGTTATGCGACGCATTATGCAATCCCATAACATGTATGCGGTCCGCATAATGGTCGCATACCAGGGCAGTCCGGTTCCCCTTTTGGCCCACTTGAGGGCCAACTATGCGACAAGAATGCGGACTGCATAGCAGGAATGCGATCGCATTCCTGACCGCATTTCCTGCTTCGGGGCTCTTTTAATTTCTAATTTTACACCTGACCCCAGTTTAATAAAACACCCCTCCCCTTCATTTTTAACATGCATCTGAACAAAATAGAGAGAAGTGAGAGTGGGTTCTATAGAGAAGTCCCCATCTTCCCCAAATTGATTCTTCAAACATCACTCAGGCCCGGAAATTATCAAGTAATCTTCATCTTTTTCACTATAAGAGGTAAGTTCCCACCCGATTTCTTTTTAATTCTCAGGTTTTAGCTAAAAAAGGGTAGAACACATGAGTTAATTGTGAAAATAAGAGGTAAGACTTGCATGAATGTGAGTAATCTTCCATAACCTAGTAAAGGGAAGCTAGTTAAAGTAATCTTTCACTAAAAAGGGTTTAGTTAAGATAAGGGACCACATGGTGTTTTATAAAATGCTCAAATGAATTCAAGATTCCTAATTCTAAGGTAAATGTGTCGCATTGTGAACTAGATTAACGGTGCTAGACGATTCGGTGAATTGTGATAGATATAAAAGGGGAATTTCGACACGAGGTATGCATGGAAAACTTTAATCTTTGTAGAGTCATCTTGTTGGTGTCCGAGGACACGGTAAGAATTTCTTGCTTGAGCATATGAGAATTGATTGTCCGGCTGTGTTGAGGTGTAAGTTCTCATTCCCTAATTTTCTTAGTTGATTACCATGCTAATTGAGATTGTGAAGGGTGATTCTCTATGCTTATCCTATCATGTGTAAGGCTTGTTAAACGTTCAAATATGTCGATATGTGAGTATGTGCTACTAAATGAAAGAATGTTAATGTACACTAATGTGGGAATGTATTTAATTGCTAAAGGCCGTGTGTGGAAAATAATGAACATAAATTGTGAATTGAATTAGGTGAGTTAAATAATTTTGGCAACACCATATATGAATCACTGTTTGGTAAGGATCATTGTACCTTGATTTCACATAGTTATGGGTTGATATGAACTTATGTTCTTGATGATGAAAATCCATGTGATTTAATTGATTGGTTGTTGTTGCTATCAAATGTGATTGTACGGTGGGATCGGGTTGCACGCCGCAACACGAAGTAATAAGAGTGGAGAGGTAATAAGGGTGAGATGTGAATTGTACGGTGGGATCGGGTTGCACACTGCAACACGAGGTAATAAGGGTGTAGAGGTAATAAGGGTGAAATGAGAATGTACGGGGGGATCGGGTTGCGCCGCAACACGAAGTAATAAGGGCGGAGAGGTAATAAGGATGAAATGTGAACGGATGAATAATTGAAATGAGTAACTGTGAAATCTT
>ML258078.1:0-22431 GCA_005239495.1 Nicotiana undulata | reverse complement strand
CCTGGCTACGAGAATAAACCAGGATGTCATCAATGAATACAATAACGAAAGTGTCAAGATAGGTCTGGAACACGCTGTTCATCAATTGCATGAACGATGCCGGAGCATTGGTCAACCCAAATGACATAACCAGAAACTCATAATGATCGTATCTGGTCTTGAAAGCCGTCTTCGGGATATCAGAATCCCGAATCTTCAACTGGTGATACCCCGGCCTCAAGTCGATCTTGGAGAATACCTTAGCTCCCTGAAGCTAATCAAATAAGTCGTCAATACGAGGCAACGGATAACGATTCTTCACTGTAACTTATTCAACTGTCTATAATCAATACACATGCGCATCGAACCATCCTTCTTTTTCACAAACAACACCGGCGCACCCCAAGGCGATACACTAGGCCGAATGAACCCCTTATCTAAGAGTTCCTGAAGCTGCTCTTTTAATTCTTTCAACTATGCCGGTGCGATACGGTAAGGTGGAATAGAGATAGGATGAGTATCTGGCACCAGGTCAATACCAAAATCAATATCCCTGTCAGGTGGCATGCCTAGCAGGTCTGCAAGAAATAGATCCAGAAAATCACGGACTACGGGAACAGAATCCACAGATGGAGTCTCACTACTAACATCCCTCACAAACGCAAGATAAGATTCACACCCTTTCTCAACCATACGCTGAGAATTTAAATAGGAAATCACTCTGCTAGGCACATGCTCTATAGACCCCCTCCACTCAACTCTCGGAACTCCGGGCATAGCTAAGGTAACGGTCTTAGCGTGACAATCAAGAATAGCATGACATGGGGATAACCAATCCATGCCCAGAATTACATCGAAATCGACCATACTCAGTAACATCAAGTCCACTCGGGTCTCCAGACCCCCAATAGATATAAGACACGACCGATACACACGGTCCACAACAATAGTATCACCCACCGGAGTCGAAACATGAACAGAAGTAATTAGAGACTCACGGGGCATATTCAGAAAATGAGCAAAATAGGATGAGACATAAGAGTACGTGGAACCAGGGTCAAATAAAGCCAAAGCATCACTGTGACAAACTGAAATAGTACCTGTAATTACTGCATCTGACGCCATAGCATCAGGCCTAGCCGGAAGTGCATAAATACGTGGCTGGCCTCCACCTGCTCAACCTCCCCCTCTAGGGGGGCCTCTAGCTGCCTGACCACCACCCCTAGCGGCCTGGGTAGGTGGTGAAATAACTGGGGCTGAAGCCGAGGGCTGGACCCTCTACTGAGCTGAACTATTAGGACGACGGGGACACTGCCTCCACTCATGTCCGAACTCTCCACACTCATAACAATTACCTGGGGTCGGAGATGAAAACTGACGAAAACCCCTGCCACCGTGATAACCACCAGACGAACCATGCATAGAAGAGCCTTGATAAGATGATGCTCGGGCGGAGCTCTGAGCTGGAAAGGCACTAAAAGATGAACCTCCCTGATGAGCATTGCGGGGACCCTGCCCCGACGATACACCACTCTATGTTGGGCGAACTGACTGTGGAGTTCTAAATGAACGACCTCTGTTAGGCTGAAATTGCCCTCTGGAAGGGGCACCACTGAAATTTCCTGATCCCCGATGCCTCTTGACCTCTCTTTCCCAACGATCCTACCTACGAACCGACTCAATATCCCGAGCAATGTCAACAACGTGCTCAAATGTAGCTCCAGACACCCTTTCTCTGGTCATCAAGATCCGAAGCTGATAAGTAAGACCATCTACGAACCTCTTAATCCTCTCCTTGTCAGTAGGGACAATCTCATACGCATGTCTAGCCAACTCAGAAAACCTCATCTAGTACTGGGTGACTGATAATTCTCCCTGGCGCAGCTGCTCAAACTGCCTACGTTGCTCCTCTCTGTGGGACTGAGGAACATATTTATCCAAAAAGATCGTGGAGAATTGTTGTCAGGTGAGAGGTGCTGAACCAACCGGCCTACGCCTCTCGAATGACTCCCACCAAGTAAAAGCAGCACCCGCAAACTAAAATGTAACAAACGAGACCCCATTGGTCTCCAAAATACCCACAGTACGTAGTATCCTCTGGAATTATCAAGAAAACCTTGGGCATCCTCACCCTCTGCGCCACTGAAGGTCGGAGGCTTAAGTCTGTTGAACCTCTCCAACCTGCACTGTTCATCCTCAGGCATAGCAGCGACCACAAAATTCTGAGCTGGAGTAACCGGCTGAACTGGGGTTGTTCCTGGTGCCTGAATACCTCGTACAACCTGCTCAGGGGTCCGGGCAGCTGGAGTCTGATTACCTCCCCCGGCCTGAGCTGCAGTGGCAGTAGTAGACATAGTAACTGTCTGAGCCAAACTGGAACACACCGTCAATATCTGAGCCAGGGTCTCCTAAAGACCCAGAATAACAATAGGCACTGCCGATGCCTGAACCTGTTCTGTTGGAGCACCATCGGCTGGAACCTGATCCTGAACGATAGGGGGGATCCTGTGGTACCACCCCGGTTGCTGCCTGAGCTTGTCCCTTACCTCTACCACGGCCTCGACCCCTTGTGGATCTGGCTAGTGCCTGGTCACCCTGATCGGTATTGCGTGTCCTCACCATCTGTGAGAGAATGAAACAACGTAAGTTTAGATTTCAAGAATCAATAGATTGGCACGAAAGAGTTCAAGAAAATAGAGATGTTTCCGAAAAGTTCTGCAGCCTCTCGAGGATAAGTACAGACATCTCCGTACCGATCCGCAAGACTCTACTAAACCTGCTCATGATCGTTGAGTCCTATGTAACCTAGAGCTCTGATACCAACTTGTCACGACCCCAAACCCTAACAGGCCGTGATGGAGCATATCGTGGAACTAGGCTAGCCAACCATCATATTACTACACTTTTGTTCAATTATAACATATCACAATTAAATAATAAGCATACAACCATAGCATCAATTAATATAATTAAGTCTCAACGTCCCAATGATAGTCTAACCAACCTCCCAAGAACTGGAGTCAATAGTCATGAGCATTTAAGAATGAATAAATCTAACTCTACTAAAACTATAATATATGTCTCTGAGTCAAATACTAAAGCTAAACAGGGAAGGGAAATGGAGAAGTTGTGGACGCTGGACAGCTACCTTGAAATCCCGTGAAATGCTGTTATCGAACATGCGTCAGCTACTGTTGCGAGCTAGTACCTAGATCTGTGCACAGAGGCACATGGAGTCTTTATGGCCAACTCAGTAGTAATGAAAATAAATCGCAGTCTGAGTAATATAAACACACACAACAGGTACACAATTCCACAAACCAGTAAAACACCAAGTCACCATGTAGTATTCATCAAATAATAAGTTCGAAATCAGTTTCCAGAAATCCCTTGAAAACAAGTGAAATATCAGTATATCTCAATAAAATTCTCAGTAAAACCAAGTTGAAAACGAAGTAAATCATAGTTTGAAAACTCAGTAAAAATCTTCATAAACTGCCCATCGGGCCATAATCATTTCTCGTAACAATTTCTCTCAGTATCATCCCATCAGGCAACCTCACAATCACTCTGCCCATCAGGAAACCTCACAATCACTCTGCCCATCAGGCTACCTCACAATCACTCTGCCCGTCAGGCATCCTCACAATCACTCTTCCCATCAGAAAACCTCACCATCACTATTCATAAGCCCCGCGGGCATCACTAAATCGGTATCGACGCTCACTGGGGGTGTGTTACAGACTCCGGAGGGGCTCCTACAACCCAAGCGCTATAATAAGCCACAACATGGCATAAATCACACACAATATAGGCTCGCAGCCTCACTCATATCATATCATCCTCACAATATAGGCCAGCAGCCTCACTCAGTCAGACACTCCCAATTTGCCCTTCAGGCCATAATATATCGGGTTCTCGACCCAAACACAGTGTTTTATTTTCAAGAAGTAGTATCAAAATACTTTGAGTGTCCAAACAATTGTTAAGAAAATACTGAGTGAAAATCATAAAATGTCAAGTGAGGAAAATAGTAAAACATCCCCTAAAGGGTAAACAGATCGGCACTAGGCCCCAAACATGGCTTACAGCCCAATTCATATCATAATAAAATAATACTAATTTAAGCATAGAATTAGAAATCGGTTTCGCAACTCAATAGTTGCCTAAATAGGAAATATGTTTCCAAAGTTTCCACATTTTCATTTCAAAACCCGTGAAAGGGTGCATAGTCCGGGGTTTCATACCCTTAGGACAGGATTTAAAGACATTACTTACCTCAAAACTAGCCCGAAATTATTCTGCAATGCGCTTTCCTCTCAAGTCAACCTCCAAAGGCTCCAAATCTATCAAGTTCAGATTTTTATCATCAATATATGCTTAAGGAACGAATTCCAATCGTAAGATATCAAATTTAACTCAAAAATCCGAAACCGGTCAAAACCTGATCCTCAGGCCCGCATCCCGAAACTCAGAAATTTTTATACAAAAGTGTTCTTCGTCCTCTCACGAGTCCGTACATATAAAGAACACCAAAATCGGAGTTCGTTTGACCCCTCAAATCGACCCTTGAAGGTCTCATAATCTCAAGCACTAAAACCCAATTTTTCTATTGATTTTCCATGAATTTACACTGGCTTTATGCTCTATAATCACCCATAATCGAGTTTTAATGACTAGAACACTTACCTCTATGAACAACAAGAATTTCCCTCTTCCAAATCTCCCCCAAGAGCCCTTTTCCGTACAACAATGGTTTAAAAAAGGGGTTTAGGTCGCGGAGGAAATATTTTTTAACTGCCCAGTTCTTTGTTCATCGCCATCGCGGGAAAAGGCACGCGATCGCGAAGAACAAAATAGCTGCCTCAAATTGTAATACTATGCGATCGCAACATTAGTCATGCGATCGCGCTTCACCCTAGCCCAAACTCACGCGATCGCAACCATGACCACGCGATCGCGATGCACCATCAGCTGCTCCCTCACGCGCCCAATTACTCTACGCGATCGCGAACTCCACTACGCGATCGCACTACACACCCTGTTCAACTCACGCGATCGGGACCTCCTCCATGCGATCGCGATAGACAAAAATCTGCCACCCCCCAGCTAACCCTACGCGATTGCAGTGAATAACCTTCAGCTGTGAAAACACCAGAAAACCAGCAGTGTTTTCAAGTCCAAAAATGCACGTTAACCACCCGAAATTAATCCCGAGCCCCTCGGGACCCCAACCAAACTTACCAACATATCCCATAACATCATTCAAACTTAGTTTCACTCTCAAAACACCAAAACTAACATCAAAACATCAAATTTACATCGGATTCAAGCCTAAGAATTTTGAAATTTTTAAAATTCACCAATGATACCGAAACTATCCAAATCAACTCTGATTGACCTGAAATTTTGCAGACAAGTCCAAAATGACATTACGAACTTGTTCCAACTATCGGAATTCCATTCCGGCCCCGATAGCCTATTTTCCACTGCCGACCGGAATCGTCAAAAAGTAACTTTCACCAATTCAAGCCTAATTCTACACCGGACATCACAGAATTATTCTGAACACACTCCTAAGTCCCAAATCACCTAACGAATCTATCCGAGCCATAAAATCTGCATTCCGAGGTCGTTTACCAATAAGTCAACTCTTAGTTGACTTTCCCCATTTTAAGGCTATTTTTAAGGACTAAGTGCCTAAGTTCTCATTTCACCATTCCGATTTCAATCCTATCGACTCTAACACATTAATAACAGAATAACCAATCTATAATAAGTCAATAAAAACAGTTATAATTCAGGTTTTTCGTAACGACATACCGGGTCATTACAAAAACAAAGTATCATCCATCGACTGGTCACCCAGTCCAAACACATCAACCAAAACAAAAACAAAACAAAAAAAATTGTCTTAAACTTCCACATTAATGGCACAAAAAATATGTAAGAGTGTTGCAAATCGCCTCCTTCATTTGATCAAAGTTGGCAGTGGCTGAGATACTCATTCCATCAAACTTGTCATGAATGACTTGACGTCATTTTCCCTTACCCTGAGAACTGCTACTCAAATTTTGGATACATCAGACCCTGTCTCCTTGGAGATGGTATGAATGTCACTAACAGTGGGCTGAGTGGCAAAGAGAAGATCCTTGATTTCAGATAGTTGAGTGACAATGGCATAGAGCTTTTCAGAAATATCAGGATCACTCTAGCTAGGAAGGGAAGGAGAAGGTTTGGATTTTGAGTCGGTCGAAGCAGGCTTGACTTCACTCTCTTGTTTCTTAACCCATGAGCCTTTCATACACATATACCCCATACTCACGAATGCTCTGGAATTGTAAGATTTTGAAACCAAAATGGAGGATATTCAGAGATAGAAATATTGTGGGCTTTGAGAATGTGGGTAATGGCCATGCCATAGGGTAGACTAGTGGGGTCTTCAGCACTCTCAATCATAAAATTGATAACCCAGGAGGACAGCTTGATTTTGAGTTTAGTCACGAGATAGTAAACTAAGAAGGTGTCCCTTAGAGAGAAAGTGGAGAAAGAACTGGTACGAGGGAGTAAAGGGGTGGCAACAATATGGTCTAACACGGGTTTTGAAACTTACAACACTAGGACCTAATTGGTTAGGAAGGGAATCGAAAGAACACTCAGCAGTGCCCTTTTTAGCTTGATCAAAGGAAATTTCAAAATCATCACGCCAAGAGTTTTTGAAAAGCATAGGGAAACCAGAACATTTATATTGAAAAATTGAATCAAACAAGGCACAATCAAGAAGAATACGCTTGCCTATCACTAAGGACTCCAACCTATCAGGCTTACTAGAGCGAAGATTTGCATAGAACATTCTTACCAGGGGTTTATGGACTTTGGGCAGAGGAACAGAGAAGAACTTAGATCATCATTGATAGACGAAAAGATCTTTTACCTTACAATTTAGGGCTTCCATGTCATCAAGATTGACTACCCTCCCATGAGCAATAGGCTTGTCTTTCAAGGCGATAAAGAAATCCCTATTTGGGGAATCCCAGAAGTTTAGGTCAGACTCTAGGGTACTGGATAGACCGATTTTGGATTTCTTTGGAGTGAACGAAACATGGATTTCTTACATAGGTCATTTACCTAAGGCTTTTTCTCCTAGGGGTTGAGAATGGTCAGATAGGACAACCTGAGAAAGGGCAAAACCTTCATAATGTTTGGATCCTAGGTCAACTTGTTTAGGAGGTTGAGAAGGGGTTTTGGCTCTGAAGTGAGTGCTTTTTCTAGTAGAGGCAGAGGGGTTCTTAGGATGTTTGGACATTGAATAATATTGCTAGTTGAGAGGGTTTCTGAGAAGGGTTTCTACACGAAGAGGATGATGGGAATTGAAAAGAGATTTTAGCATTAAACAGGGGTTTTCTGACGGTTGAGTACAGAAAAGGAAAGGGTGTCAGTTGAGGGGACGCGTTGATTTGATTCCTTATTTGAACTCTGCAACTGATGTGAAAAGAGAATAAAATAAAGGAAAATCGGAGGCGCAATTAATGATTACAAAAACAAATAAAACATTAGGCATACATAGATCAGTCAATGACACATTGGTCCTAATTTTTACGGATAATGCACATCATGCCAAGAAGTTATCTTAATAAGAAAACTCTTTCTTCTAATAGGGGCTTAGTGAAAATATCAGCTAATTGATCATTAGTTCCAACAAACGATATTTCTATATTTCCTTTAAGAACATAATCTAATGAAATGATGCTTGATATCTATATGCTTTGCTCTAGAATAATGTACAAGATTTTTTGAGAGACAATTAGCACTAGAATTATCACCGAAAATTGGTATAGGTTTAAAGGATAGTTCATAGTCACCAAGTTGATGAGACATCCAAAGTAATTGTGCACAACACTGTCCAATGGCAATATACTCAGCTTCAGTCATGGATAGTGCGACTGATCCTTGTTTCTTACTGTTCCAAGACACCAAAGCTTTGCTAAGTAATTGGCATGTTCCACTAGTACTTTTTCTGTCTTCCTTGTCACTTGAAAGATCAGCATCTGAAAAACCTTCTAAATTGAAAGTGTTTGAGTGAGGATACCATAACCCATAAGAAGCAGTTCCAATAAGATATCAAATAATTCTTTTGACTACTATCAGATGGGATTCTTTTGGAGTTGTCTGGAACCTGGCACATTTACACACACTAAATATGATATCTGGTCGACTGGCAGTTAAATAAAGAAGAGATCCAATCATTCCTTGATACTTAGTTTCATCAAATGAGGTTCCCTTTTCAATTTTATCAAGGCTTGTTGAGGGACTCATAGGAGTGCTGGCTTTTGCATTTTCCAAACCAAACTTCTGAATCAGTTCTTTGGTGTACTTGGTTTGACATATGAATGTCCCTTCTTCAGATTGTTGAATTTGTAGTCCAAGAAAGAACGTTAAGTCTCCCATCATACTCATTTCGAACTCTCTTTGCATAAGATCAGAAAATTCCTTGCATAGAAGAGGATTAGTACTACCGAAGATAATATCATCAACATAGACTTGAATAATGAGATTACCTTCAGATGATCTTTTAATGAATAGTGTAGTATCTACTTTACCTCTTGTGAAACCATTATCAATGAGAAATGAGTTGAGCCATTCGTACCATGCTCGTGGAGCTTGTTTTAGGTCGTATAGTGCTTTGGTCAGTTTATACACGTGGTAGGGAAACTTTGAGTCTTCAAATCCAGAAGGTTGTTTCACATAAACTTCTTCTTCGATGAACCCATTTAGAAACGCACTCTTAACATCCATCTGGCACAGTCTGAATCTTTTGAAGGATGCATATGAAAGAAGAATTCTTATAGATTCCACTCGTTCTACTGGAGCGAATGTTTTGTCATAGTCGAATCCTTCTTGCTGTGAGTATCCTTGAGCGACTCTGTTTCTAAAAACTTTTCCATCTTCATTCAGCTTGTTTCTGAAAACCAATTTTGTTCCTATAACAAGAGCATTTGCTGGTTTGGGTATCAGTTTCCACACTTGATTTTTGTCGAATTGATCCAGTCCTTCCTGCATAGCTTGCACCCAGCTTGAATCTTTCGGAGCTTCTTCTATTTTCTTCGTCTCAATCTGAGATATCAAACCTATGTTTGCTTTATTTTTTAGAGCTTTTCTTGTTTTCATTCCTTCGTTTGGATCTCCTATGATGAATTTTTGAGGATACTCTGGTTCACTCCTCCATTCATTTGGACGAACCACAGGAGCGGCCGATTCTTTTGGCAATTCTCGTTGACTATTGATGATCACACTAGTCGACTCTTCCATGCTGGCAAGTTTACTAGTTGACTCTTGAAGTTTGCTTGTATCCTGAGATTATTGTATTTGCTTATCGTCATCTGTAGTGAATTCTTTCTCGGCCCGAGTGTTATTCTCATAGAAAACAACATGTATTGATTCTTCTATGCACAAAGTACGCTTATTATAAACTCTAAAAGATCTACTGTTCAAAGAGTAACCTAGAAAAATACATTCATCACTTCTTGGATCAAATTTTCCAAGATTGTCCTTACCGTTGTTGTGAATAAAACACTTACTCCCAAAGGATGAAAATAACTTACGTTTGGTCGTTAACCTTACCATAGTTCATATGGATTTTTCTTTAGAATTGGTCTAATGAAGCATCGATTCAGAATGTGGAAAGCAGTACTTACTCCTTCTGCCCAGAAGTGATTTGGCAGTGAATGTTCTAGTAGCATGGTTCTGGCCATATCCTGTAGGGTCCTATTTTTTCGTTCAACCACTCCATTTTGTTGAGGTGATCTTGGCGCAGAGAATTTGTGAGTGTATCCTTGATCATTGCAGAAGTCTTCAAATGCTCGGCTTTCAAATTCTCCTCCATGGTCACTTTGCACAGTAGAAATAAGAAATCCTTTTTTTCTTTCAACCTTTTTACAGAAAATCTCGAAATTTTTCAAGGCTTTATCTTGTGAGATAAATAAATCACCCAAGTGAAACGTGAGTAATCATCAACAATGACAAAAGCATATCTTTTACCTCCAATGCTGGCAGTTCTAGTAGGTCCAAATAAATCCATATGAAGTAACTATAAAGGCTTTGAAGTAGATACAATATCTTTGATTTTGAAAGAATTTCGGGTTTGCTTACCAATTTGACATGCATCACACACATGATTTCTAGAAAAATTCAGTTTGGGTAAGCCAATAACTAATTCACGTTTGGAAAGTTTTTCTATCAAATGCATACTTGTGTGACCAAGTTTCTTATCCATAGCCAAGGATCATCAGAAATAGAAGTTAAGCAAATATGACCATCTATACTTTCAAAACCATCAAGAATATAAACATTTACATACCTTTTACCTGGGAGGATTGTTTTACTTGTTTCGTCCTCAATGGCACAGCCTGTTTTCTTAAACTTTACCTCATATCTTGAGTCGCATAGTTGACTTATATTTAGGAGATTGTAGTTAAGCCCATCCATGAGATACACTTCAGTGATATCGCAATTGTTGTTGAAAGGAACCGTTCTGGTACCAACTATCTTCCCTTTTGAATCATCGCCAAATTTTACACTTCCTCCATCAATTTTTGTAACTTCCTTAAACAGATTCTTATCACCTGTCATGTGACTGGAACACGCACTATCCAGATACCATTTTCCTATGCGACTTCTTCTGTGGTGTTCCTGCAAAACATGATTTTCTACTTATCTTAGGTACCCAATTTTGCTTGGGTCCTTTTTTGTTAGCATTACTAGATTCAGGATTATTTTTGGGTCTCCAAACCCATCCTGACATATTTGATTTACGAAAACGACAAAAGGAATATTTATGTCCACTCTTATTACAGTAGTGACATTTGGGACTTGATCTAGTTTTGGAGTTCCCACTTCAGTCAAAACTAGTGGACTTTGTCCCCGCTGGTCCTTCTTCAGTCTACTTGTAAGACGTCTGACTGAACCTAGTGGAACTGTGACTGGTGGATTTGCGCATGTGGTTAAGCTTCCCTAGTAATCCATCATACTCATCCTGAAGTACGTCTTGCTCAATCTCGCATACCTCAAGTTTGAGTTTCCAATTGAGTCATTTTATTTCATCTAACCGTTTTTGTGACTCTTTTAGAGTAAGATCAAGAATATCCTGCAATTCGTTACATCTTTCACAGTTATAGGGTCTTACCTCGCTTGTTTCACTTCGTTCCATGAAACAATTTTCATTTTCGTCTTTTTCATCATCGTCTGAATCGTCCTCATCTGCCCAGCATCCAGAGATCTTCTTCATATCGTTTTCTAGGATCGTCATAAAATATAAGTTGGCTATTTTCTCATGTTCTGAACTGTCTTCATCACTCCAGCTTCCGAATGATTTGTTCTTGTTAAATCCTCTAGAGATTTTTCTTTTTAGCTCAGGACATTCAGCTTGAACATGTCCAAATCTTCCACATTTATAACATTTGGTCCGTCTGGATGGAAACCTTCCCTTCTTGGTTTTTATGTATCTTCTCATTAGTATGTCCATGTTTCTTGATACTAGAGCAATTTCTTCTTTAAGAGCTTCGGGGTCATCATCAATGTCACTTTATGTTCTATCACTTGTAGCTTTGAAAGCTACAGTCTTCTCCTTCTCTTCTTGAGTAGTTTTCTTGAGATGAGTTTTTATTTCAAAAGCTATGAGTTCTCCTGGAAGTTCATCATATGACATTTTGTTCAGATCTTGAGATTCAAGAGTGACGACCTTTGCCCGCCAAGTGGTAGGTAGACTTCTCATAATTTTTCTAACTTGATCACCACTTGAATATGGTTGCCAAATGCTTTTAGATCACTTATGACTTTGCTGAATCTAGCAAACATTTCTTCAATGATTCTCCTTCCTTCGGCTGGAAAAGTTCGTAATCAAGAACCAGCATATTGATATGAGTTTCTTTCACCTTGCTCGTTCCTTCATAAGTAACTTCGAGTTTATCCCACATTTTCTTGGTCGTGTCAAAGCTGGAGATCTTCTCATATTCTTCACCACTTATAGCATTGTAAAGCAAATTCCTTACTTTTGCATTAACTTGCACAACCAACATTTGTTCTTCAGTGTATGCATCAATATCTTCAGGATCAACAGGGGGTTGAGCAGGAGAAGGTAGTGAGTAGTTTCCCTTTTTGATGACTCTCCATACCTTAACATCATAGGATTTTGCGTAAATTTCCATACGCACTTTCTAGTGAGAGAAGTGTTGACCGTTGAAGTACGGTGGCCTCACTTGTGATGTTCCTTCATGGAAAAGTGCTCCAACAATGACTTGATTTGACATGATCTTTTCTCACACGCTGTTAAGCAAAGTAAATAAAATGTGAGTCAGGCTCTGATACCAATTGAAAGTGCAAGATGGGGGGTGAATTGACTATTTTTAATCTTATTCTTTATTAGTTGACTAGTTTTTCAAGTAGTCGACTAGTTATGATAACGAGGTAATAAAGCAACAGAATATAAAAGCAGAAGTAAATTGCAGGAATTAAAGACACCGAAATTTTATACTGATTCGGATTCAATGTGAATCCTAGTCCAGTCCCCTTGGATTGCAAGGGTGTTCTCTTTCATTGAATGTAGTTCTCGAGTATACAATGGGTGGTGTAGTTTACACTGATGGCTTAGTTTCAATGACACTCGTTTCTCTTTGATACAATGCGTCACCAGTGGTTTTCTCTCTTTCTTCTCTAACTTGTTACACAATAGATGTTAGAGGAGCTACAATGTTTGTATGTAGTAGAACAAAGAGAGGGTAATTGGTTCGATCAAAGTATATCTTCTAAGGTACAAGAATGGGTTTAAATACTTTGAAAAGGCTTGATTGCTAGAGAGATTTGCCAACCCAAGAGATTTGATCCTTGGAAAGAAATTGATCCTTTCCAAGAATAAGGTTATTCTGCAACGGCTATGGCTGATGACGATGCGCTGGTAACTTCCTTTGATGGCGCCAAACATCTTCCTAGAATCTTGTTCTTTCTAGATTTAGCTGCATGATTGATTTACTTCCAGATTCTCGATATCTTTGATTGATTGATTTCTTCAATCTAGCCTCAATCTATTCTGTCAATCTTCATTGATTCCTTCAATCTTGATTGCAATCAGCGATCTTATTTGATTTGTCCCTTCAATCTTGAACATGTTCCAGGAGTACCTACACATACAACACATATATTATTTTCATTATTAAAATCAGTTCTAACACTCGCTACCTGACTTCACTCCCTAATTTATGTGCTTCCCTTTTGTTCAATGATATTAAACACGAATAAATTAGTAATAGCACATTTACTACAAAAAATATATGTCATCTTATTCTACCATAACACTAGATAATTATCTTTTTTCTCTGGCAACCAAAAGAAAAAAAAAACATAACAAAGGTGGTATGGTTCAGTTGCACTCTGTAACTTTGGTTCAAATTTTATATATTATATTAAGTGGGCGTTTGGACATAAGAATTGTAAAAAAAAAAAGTGAAAAATTTTTTTAAGTGAAAATGGTATTTGAAATTTAGAGTTGTGTTTGGACATGAATATAATTTTGGGTTGTTTTTGAAGTTTTGTGAGTGATTTGAATTTTGAAAAATGACTTTTTGGAATTTTTCAAATTTTCAAAATGAATCTTCAAGTGAAAGTTGAAAATTTTATGAACAAACGATAATTTCGGAAAAAACAAAAAAAAAAGAGAAAAAATTCTTATGTCCAAACGGGCTCTAAGTAGTAATCTATTGAATATATTAGAATATTAAATTTCGACCACAGTAACTCAAATATATTTGTAACTCGTAAAATTCAAATTCTAAATTTACCTGTGCATATAGTAAAGTGATAAGTAAAAACTTATTTGCACCGAGTATTTTTGTATAAATACTCAATAAGAGTAAGTATTTACAAGTCAAGAAATAGATGACACGATGCAACATAAAGGTAAAGGGATGAGGATAGTAGTTGACAAGTGTCATATCCTATGGCCTTATACCTACATTTCAAAATCAACACTTTGATCCAAAACTCTGTCCCTCTCTTCTCCCTCCAAAACCACAAACTTCATTTCCTCTTATTCCCCTGTCTTCTTCCCTACAAACTCTTCTCAATATTCTCTGAAAATAACAATCTTCACTTGTCTTTGTATTATACACATACCTCTTCTTTAATTTTCTCTCTGCTACAATGGCTGTAGCAGAGTTTATTCCTTCTTCTTCTTCATTTACAAAATCATCACAGTTTTCTTATGTATCAACTCAGATTTCCCATCAGCGCCGTTTCACTCTTAGGCCTCTACCAAGAACTCATTATTCTCAAATCTGTTGCTCTGTTACGTCTAAGTATGTCTTTACTTGCGACAGATTAACGACGACGTTCGTAGCTAATTCTAAATTTCTTTTAATTTTTATGATTTACTTTTTTCAACTTAATTGGTGTTGCAGAGAAGTTCAAGCGCCAACAGTAGTACAAACTGATGATCCAAAGAAGAAACCAGAGTGCTATGGAGTTTTTTGTCTCACTTATGATCTCAAGGCTGTAAGTTTTTAACATGCATATTGTAAAACTATACTTAGATTTCTTGATTTTGATTTAAATCCTATTATGACTTTAAGTTTTATGCATTATCCATGTAAAAAACATAATCAGGTAACTTATTTGGTAATTGGTAAAAGGGCAGCCCGTGCACTAAACTCTTGCTATGCATGGGGTCCGGGAAGGGCCGGATCGCAAGGGTTTATTGTACGCAGTCTTGCCCTACATTTCTGCAAGCAGAGGCGGATCCAATTCAATAGTTACAAGTTCCCGTGAACCCAGTAACTTTTGTCTAGAGCTTGTATTTGTATTAAAAAATCCATTAAATGTTTAGGAATATTTAGCTTGAAACCCAGTCCATTCATCCATTTAGTATTGTTTATTAACTCGAAATTTTTGTAGGAACCCACAAACCTAAAATCTTGAATCCACCTCTATCTGCAAGAGGTTGTTCCAAGGCTCGAACCCGTGACCTCTTGGTCACATGGCAGCAACTTTACCAATTACCCCAAGGCTCCCCTTCTATTTATAACTGATAAAAATGATAACTAATCCTCTATTACAGAGAGGCGGAGCCAGAATTTCAAGTTTATGGGTTCGGGATTCTAATCGTTTTAAGCTACTGGGTTATTAATTACTAATAATTTATATATATTCAATGAATTTTTTCAGACAGATACATGGTTCGAACCAAAGCTACTGGGTTCGACCGAACCCGCTCGGGACACTCTAGCTCCGCCCCTGCTATTACAAGTTAAACTGCACTAATATAGTAAAAGATATATTGTACAAATATGTGAGATAACAAATGAACTTAACAAAAAAGCTTTACTATAATATCATATCAGATTATGCGGAAAAAAATATGAGCATCCAACTGAAAACTATGTTGGGCGGACTTTCTAAAATTGTTGCCGCAACTGTGTCGAATCCTAAAAAATACACTACTTTTGGAGGGCATTATTGGAGCATTTAATTGAAAACGTATGTTGTTCGGACTCTTCAAAAGGTAAAGCGCGACCCATAATCTCTGTTTCTGTTTTTCTTTTTAATTTTATTAACAGGAAGAAGAGACGAAGTCGTGGAAGAAAATGATAACTGTTTCTGTCTCTGGTGCTGCTGGCATGATTGCTAATCATCTTCTTTTCAAAGTAAGACGCAATTAACCTTTTTAAAATTTGGAAAAAATTAAATCTATGCACAATTTCCTCTTAAATTAGTAACATGCCTGGAAACAAAGTAGATAATGTGTTTGATTTCTCAGCTTGCATCTGGTGAGGTTTTTGGACCAGATCAGCCTATTGCATTAAGGTTATTGGGGTCCGACCGCTCAATTCAAGCTCTCGAAGGTATGTCATGAGTTATTCTCCGCTTTCTATTCATTTACACTCATATTTTTTACTCCCTATGCAGTGGTGTTTGATTCGGCATAGTATTTTAGAAGAAAGAAAGATTTTTGAAATTTGTGATCACAAACCTGCCATGACATTCTGTGGCTGTAAAAGCATGTCATCACGGGTGAAAAGAAAAAATTAAAGTTAAATTGTTTTTATATATTTTGAAAGGTGTCATTTTTTTTAAATGGATTGATAAGAAAATAATGTCACATAAAATTAGATCGCAGCGAGTCTCACATTTCATCCTTATGCAATTATAGGACATATGTGGAGTTCCAAAACTCTCTGCTTACTAATTAGCAGGTCCCCTTTCGCAAAGGGTGGTCAACTGTCCACCCTTTGCTGAAAAATTACATTGTGTATGTAAGTAAATATTTGATTTTAGATATATAAAGCATATATTGAACACCCTTTGTCGAAATTTTTTTTTGCTTCTTTCAAGTCTGAACGCCTTTGGAAGCAGCCACTGCTAATGATCAGCTGTTAATATGCAGGAGTTGCTATGGAACTAGAAGACTCTTTGTATCCTTTGCTTAGGGAAGTGAATATCGGTACGGATCCCTACGAGGTTTTCCAGGATGCAGAATGGGCACTTCTCATCGGAGCAAAGCCTCGAGGTCCTGGTATGGAACGAGCTGGCTTATTGGATATAAATGGTCAAATCTTCGCTGAGCAGGTTTCTTCTTCTTCTCCTTCTTCTTCTCTTCAGATTATAAAGTTTTTTTCGAGAAAATGACAAAAAAATCTTTTAGCTCGTTATGTTTACAAAACTTGAGCACTTTCGTGTTTAAAAAATGTGATGATAGTTTTATTTCTTTGAGTTGGCTCGTTAGAAGCACATGAGCCGTTTAAACTGAAACTCCTTTATTCATTTCCTGTAATAATCTAGTTTTTCTTAAGGTACGAGTTGGAGAAATGAATAGGGGAAACATCCGACCCGATGGTTTCCTCAGTTTAAATGGCTTATGTGCTTCTCATGAGTCAATTTTATGAAATGTAACTACTGTCGTGTGCAAGTATAATAGAGATTAAAATTGCTCAATTTTGGTAAATGTATACAGGACTAAAACTGCTCAGATGTATGTTTTTAAGGATTGTCTTAGATGAAATTTTGAGACAATATTTCGCATTGTTTGTCAAATGATTACAGGGGAAAGCTCTCAACGCTGTTGCATCGCGTAACGTCAAAGTGATAGTAGTTGGGAACCCTTGTAATACCAAGTAATGAACTGTCTCACTCAATTCCAACTCCGATTTTTCTGTGAATCTGTCACTCCATTACTCCATTGCTAATATCTTTCTGTTTCTTTTCTAGTGCATTGATTTGTTTGAAAAATGCTCCAAACATACCAGCAAAGAACTTCCATGCATTGACTAGGTTAGATGAAAATAGAGCAAAATGCCAGGTATCCCTTCACTCGCCACTACATTTAAGTATTTCCATTACTTCTTTCCAAGAGTAATTTTACATATCGTCACTGAACTTTGTTCACTATAACAATAAAGTCACAATACTATTTGCTGTCATCTTAAAGTATAAACTTTAGGGTTTAGCCGTGGAAACAGCCTCTCGCTGAGCAGGGTAAGGCTGCGTACAATAGACCCTTGTGGTCCGGCCCTTCCCCGGATCCCGCGCATAGCAGGAGCTTAATACACCGGGCTGTCCTCATTTTAAAGTATAAACTTTACCCGCTATAACAGTAAGGTCACAAAATTTACCTACTATAACGATAAAATGTATCCATCAAAGTGAGTTTATTGTTATAGTAGGTAAAGTTTTGTGCTTTTATTACTGTAATAGAAAAGGTTGAGTTACTTTAATATGACAAACAATGGTCTTATGATTGTTATAGCGAGTAAAGTTTCAGTGATGGTACGCGAAATTAAACTCCTCTTTCCATGTGACCATGAGGTCACGGGTTCGAGCCATGGAAACAGCTTCCTGCAGAAATGCAGGGTAAGGCTGCGTACAGTAGACCCTTATGGTCCGGCCCTTCTCCGAACCCCACGCATAGCGGAAGTTTAGTGCACCGGGCTGCCCTTTTTCCGTAGTGAACAAAAAGTAAGAGACAATCTCATGGTTTGTGGCTTTGTGCAGCTGGCTCTAAAAGCTGGAGTATTTTATGACAAAGTATCTAATGTTACCATATGGGGCAACCACTCAACTACTCAGGTCATTGTGTTTCATTCTCATTTCTAATTTCTTCAATATCATTAGTTTTACTAACATCATTTTGATATCAGGTTCCAGATTTTTTAAATGCTAAAATTAATGGATTGCCAGTCAAAGAGGTGATTAAAGACACTAAATGGTTAGAAGAAGAGTTCACTGAAAAAGTCCAAAAGGTAAATATCATATACTATTTTGGTTTATACCTTTCATATGTTTTGTTGAAAAGTATCTAATGCTAAAGTTAATGGGCAGAGAGGTGGTGCACTTATTCAGAAATGGGGAAGATCTTCAGCTGCATCAACTGCTGTGTCAATTGTTGATGCAATAAGATCACTCGTCACTCCTACGCCTGAAGGCGATTGGTTTTCTACTGGAGTAAGTTCATTAACTCTCATTCTAACATAAACGAGCTTTTGTATCAGTGACTTCACTCATATACTCTGAGTTACTGTGCCAGTTGATGAAACTTTTATGCATAAATTGATGGCCTAAGTTCGTCGTACCATAAGTTACTGTTGGGTGTGCGAAAAAAGCCAAATATTCAAAGTCAGAGGCGGAGCCACAGTGTCGGCTACGGGTTCGGCCGAACCTAGTAGCTTTGGTTCATATCATGTATTGTCTTAAAACTTTCATTAAATATGTACAAGTTATTAATTTAGGATCCGATAACTTATAAGGAATAGGAGCTTGAACCCATAGGCTTAAAATCCTGGCTCCGCCTCTGCACAAAGTGTAGGGGTACACTTGATAATGTGAGACTATTCGAGGAAAATTGTGAGGGCTTAGTCCAAAGCGGACTGAGGTGAGTGGAGGAAGCTGTGAAGCTTCTAATTCTAATTAGCAACTCGGGACTAGGAAGAGGGCTAAACTCAAATCAAGATGCTAAATAAGGGCATCCATTGGAATTTCAATGCACATTGAGCGAGTAGTTAGTGCAGGTCTTTTTGTATGAGAGATCTCGTTCCAACAGTTTTTCCGTGAAGGCTCTCTTTTATTTTCAGGATGGAACCTTTGTTCAGGACTACGGGACGGGATAGATATCTCATCGTGGTAAGAGTGTCTTTGATCTGGCTTAGCCCAACAAATTGGCATCCGAGATGGCAAAGTTGCACAGAACAGCTAGCTTATTGCCTTTACCCGTCTACGGACCAATTTACGCACACTTAGAAGAAAATTGTATGCTTTGGTGACTGTAAATACTCGTATGATGTAGGTGACACACGCTGAATCTCCAATATAGCGCAGCATAACATTAACTGCGCAAAAGACCAACTTTTCGTCCAATTACATGTTATATGTTTTTATTTGGGAGTTTCTTGTTATAATATTGCTACAAATGTATGTGTAGGTATATACCAATGGAAATCCTTATGGGATAGCAGAGGATATAGTCTTTAGTATGCCTTGTAGATCAAAAGTAAGTTTTCTCTCCTTTATAATTTCTTACTTTATCTAGTCAAATGTTAAGCACACACTGAGATACTTAACTGATTGCAGGGAGATGGTGACTATGAACTAGTAAAGGAAGTAATTTTTGACGATTATCTTCGAAGCCGAATTAAAAAGGTACTCAAACTTTTCTCTTATTTGGGAATTTTGACAAAACTTCTGCTCGAGATTGTGTTAAGACCTAATATAATTAAGTAATTATGTCCTCCCTCTAATCATTTAAACTTTTAAACGAGGTGGTCACACAGTTAAACATGGTTGAGAAGGCGTGTTGAGATATAATTTAATTAAGTTATTAAAATTGTGCAGTCAGAAGATGAATTGCTCGCGGAGAAAAGATGTGTAGCTCACCTTACAGGAGAGGTGAGTATTATTAAACAACCGCGAGATACTGTTGAGATTTTTTGTTTTTTTCTTTATCGCGAAAAGACCTAAATCTTTTTCTCTTTTTTTTTTTTTCGTTTCCTTTTAGGGTATCGCTGTCTGTGATCTGCCAGGGGATACAATGCTTCCAGGAGAAATGTGAAACCACTAAGCAAAACATTTTGCAGAATATATTATCAGATTATATGAAGAGCTTTGCATAGACAAGATAATACTAGTGTTCACAAAGGTCAATGTTGTTTGTAATTTGCAGTCCACCAATAAATTTGGATGACTAGGGAAATAATGAATGAGACAGTTTCAACAAGTGCTCTCCTAAAAGGGAAGAAATTTGGCTACTGGTGAGAGTAGTTATCTTTTAATGTACAAGTTCCTCTATGTAACTTATTTTTATTTGCTTGAAGTTAAAAACTTGGCTCTGGAAGTTCTTGTTTATTGATAAATTGCACTATTGGCTTTACTTTCAAAGCATCAAAGTAACTTATAGCATAGTTCACAAATCTAGTAATCCAGTGTATAGTCAACATTTTAGGACCATTCATGGCTATTAATAGAAAAACACAAAGACGCAGAAATATTTATCGTCTTAGGAGCTTTTTGATAGTAGTTGTGACCAACAACCATCAACTCTAAAGCTTGTTGATAAGGTGAAAGCTTCAAGCCCGATTTCAGGTTGCATACCCTCCACAAAAGCACTGCCCTACAAAGGGGTGAATCTATTTTGGGAGCATTTGCTTCCTCTCGACTCTGAGTCCGAAAATTGGATGAACGTCTTGCTTGCCTACTGCTCCTATGAACTTTGCTAGTTTACTATAATTTTCTAAAGTTTCAATATTCCAATCTAGTCCAACTTAGTAAAAATGTTTATCACTATTACTCAACTTAGTTCATACGCACGCCAAATCAGAGAGATTGCGATTGAAAGAAAAATGTCTATACAATACAAACAAACCAGCAGCAAGTAAAATCCTCACGCGGATTTAGCACAGAAGACACAATCATGCTGGCACAGTTTCCCTACATGTTTCAAGAAAGGTTTCCAAATAAAACCCTCAAAAACTGCTATAAATAATGATGAGTTGCATGTTGTTTTGATGACTTAACAAATTTTTATGCGAAAATCAGGTAGGGGACCTACTGCACGTACAACATCAAAGCAATCCACATCCTCAGGAATTCTGGATCACGTTCTACTGAGGACAGATCAGATGAGGGACCTGCTCCCTCATCTGACATACAGGCACCGGAGCACATCGACTTGACAGCCTTGGAAAACTGTGCCAGTCAAGTGACTGCCTGTCACTGCTCACGCCTCAGGGCAGCAGCAGTGCAGGAGTCACTTCCTTATGGATTGAACCTTATATCCTTAAGGTTTTAAGCATCCTTCTTGAAACATGTGATGAAGGATGATATCTTGAAGCAAGAGCAACAATCTTTACACTTGAGCTTTTGACAAAAAGGAATATTCAAGCATTAAGTGCTCTCAAGCATTAAAGACTCAAGAGCTTCAAGAGCAAGAAGACAACTCCACTAAGGTCTACAAACGTGCTCATCAAGTATTGATAATGTCCTTAGTTGAGTTGTAATCTTGTATTTTGTTTTTCATTGTATCCTACTAGCTTTTGTAGAAGCAACTAAGTAGGAATCTTTTTCACTCTTTATTCTCTTGATCTCACTGTGACTAAAGGTAGTCATGAGTCAAAGTCTTTGTAACTAGAGAGTTTCAAAGTGGCTTGTAATAGTGGTTGCAAGTTAGTGTGTCAAAGTCTTTGTAAGGTTGCCTTTCAAAGTGGCTTGTAATAGTATAGATTACAAGTTAGTGAAGTTGAAATCTTACAAGTGTAGGTCGTGGTTTTTTGTCCCCTTGAGTGGGATTTTTCCACGTAAATATCTGATGTCTCCTTGTGTACTTCGTCTAGCTCATAACTCTGTGGAAACTGGTAGAGGACCTGGTACCTCTACTATTTGGTGGATCCCTACAAACTATCAATTGGTATCAGAGCAGGCTTTTTCTAAACGGTTAACACCGAAAAAGGATCTGTAATGGCTGCTCCACCAAACTTCGAAGAAGGTCAGTCCACCTATCGACCTCCAAGGTTCAATGGTCAATACTATGGATGGTGGAAGACTCGCATGCATGACTTCATAATGGCTGAAGATTCAGAGCTATGGGACATCATCTGTGATGGACCTCATGTTCCCATGCATAAAGTAGGAGAAGTGGGACTGCTTGTGCCAAAAACAAGACTTGACTATGATGAAGCTGATAGGAAGGTAGTTGAAAAANGCTCATGAGGGAACAACTCAGGTAAAACAATCAAAGATAGACATGCTTACTACCGAGTATGAGCTGTTCAAAATGAAGGAGGATGAGAATATACAAGATATGCATACCAGGTTCACTTCCATTATAAACGAACTTCACTCTCTAGGCGAAGTCATTCCTAGAAACAAACTAGTGCGAAAGATTTTGAGTGCGTTGCCTAGTTCTTGGGAAAGCAAGGTAAATGC
>ML258077.1:6921-31982 GCA_005239495.1 Nicotiana undulata | reverse complement strand
TTGCAAATTCTCGCAAAGCCTGCCCCACGTATTCAGCAATCATTTGCTTTATTTGATCTGGTTTCACTGGTTGTTCATTATTGTTACGATTGTCAGCTCTTTCAGGAGATAGTTCTCTCGAAACTCGTGGAGTTCCTCGAGGAGGAGTTAAAACTGGGGTTTCATTTCTTTGATGGTTGTTATCGTCATTATTGTTGACGTTGTTGTTGTTGAAATTCGACATGATTTTAAGGATATCGATTGGTAGCGAAAACGATGACTATCAGATTTCCCGGTAACGGAACCAATTTGTTTAACCAATGAATAAGATCCTTTGACTAAAGCTTAATTTAGGATAAACTCGGGGTACTGATAATCGAATTAGTAAAGTAAAGAATAAAGTAGTAATAATTTCGAGAGCGTTATGCAAAGAATAAAATAGCTTTGTCTCCGAGAATTCAGATGTCCTGTTTGTTACATTTTTATCCCTTTTATAGGGATATTCTCCTAGTAAAACGTTTGGATTTCCCTCATGATAGCCTATTTAATCATTAATTATTACATTAATGAGGCGTTACGATGGTGAATAGTAATTTTTATTTTAGGAGTTACATAACGTACAAGACATTGATTGCTGATCTTCGAATCTGCCCATTATTGCGTCCGGATTCGTTGTGACCGTGTCTCTTCTTCTTTGATGATCTTTTCGCAGCTAATTCCTTGTATTGACCGTATCTTTTTATCCCGTGTCCACGTGCGATGTTTTATTTGGTCCACCTGGCTGGCTGAGTCATCCAAATTTGTACACGTATGAGGCTATATTTTTTACCAATACAACGATCCCGGGAGGTCTGTAGTAAAATATGAGACTAAATAAATTCCGAGGTCCTAAGTCTTAGAAATCAATTTCTAAAAGAAATTGTTTTGCTGAAATAATAATAAAATAAAGAAAAGAATTAATGTTTGAAACCATTGGTATCGGGCCCGTATTTTGGTTCTGGAGCCCGGTACAGATTTGTTATAGTATTTAAAAGCTAACTGTGAAATTTTGTGAAAATAGAGGTTATTTGACGTGATTTGGACGCCCGGTTGCGAAATAATGAACTTTAAGTGTTCTTGAGAAAAATGATGAGTTTTGAATTTTAATTCATAATTTTATATGTTATTTTCATGATTTGATCGCACGAGCAAGTCCGTATGATATTTTTAGACGTGCGTGCATATTTGGTTTAGAGCCCCGTGGGCTCCGGTGAGTTTCGGATAGGCCACGTAGTATTTTACACTTAAAGAAAACAAAGTTACTGATTTTTTTGTTGCTGGTGCCGAGTCATATAAAATAATAAACCTCGAGCTTCTCCCCAATCCGGGCGCCGTCTACAGTGATCCTCAGCTCACCCCATCGTCAGTTAATGTAGTGTCCTTATAAAAATAGAAACCATCCAAATAACATAAAACCATGGTCATTCACTCCTATTTTGACATTTTGACACTAATTAAACACCACTGTATACTACTCCTTCTTGCTGTTTGTCAACAATTCTATTTCTTTCTGTTTCTATGTTGTTATGCTGACTTCCACACAATAGCAGCAAAGTCCACCGAAAAGTAAAAGAAAAAAAGTTTTAAGCTTCTGAAATATAAATTTCCATTGTCATGGGTTTACTAATGAATGTGGTAGCAATAACCCTAGTTGCTGGCCACAAATTAAAGAGACCCTTTGGTGTAGATGATCAGGACATTGAATATGGGAACCCTTGGTGGTTTGTTTACGCCGGTTTCTTGTTTCCTCTGTACCATTCGCCGGAGTTATGTCGGGTCTTACGTTGGGGTTAATGTCTATGGGACTTGTTGAGATTGAAATTCTTCAACGAAGTGGTACTTCGACTGATACGAAACAAGCAGCTACTATTTTTCCCGTTGTTCAAAATTAGCATCAGCTTCTTGTGACTTTGCTTCTATGTAATGCGGTTGCAATGGAGATTCGAGTGTGTTGGAGGTGAATTCGAAAAGAAAAGCTATAATTGAGCAGTGAGTGGCCTGCGAAATTGAGGTAAGTGTTTGGTCTAACTTTGGCCTGAGGGAATAGGACTCCCCACTTGTTTGTTATGTGAAAAACATGGGTGTGGTGAATAGGTGAGGTGACGAGTACCTATGCACCACCCAAATTGTCTGTTGAACATGATCCCCTTCCCGTTCCTCACTTATTTGATTATGGTTTTACTTGTTATATGTTCGTTATTGTTTCCATGACTATTTGGCCAAGAGTAATTTGTTGTTAGATATTGTTGTGACTATTTTTGAAAAAATATTGATTGTTTGAATTGACTCCCCTGTGATATAAAACGATTGAGGAGTTTGGCATTATTTTACGAAATAAATATTGATATTCTTATGTTCCTGTTGGTTTCATGGTTGAGAGGATATTGATGAAGTTATGAGGAAAATGCAGTTTATTATTTATAATTATTGAGACAAAAATATTGTGAAAGGCTTGACGTGAATTTTGAAATTTATGAATAAATTGATATGATATGTCTGGTGGGAGCGGGTTGCATGCCGCAACAAGGAGTGATAAGGGTGGACATGTGGGATCGGGTTGCACGCCGCAACAGGAGTAATAAGGGTGATATATTTAGGGAGGAGCAATAAGGGAGGACAGGTGGGAGCGGGTTGCACGCCGCAACAAGGAACGATAAGGGAGAACATTTATATTTATTTTTTCTGATTTTCAAAAAGAAATAAAGTTTGAAAAGCTTAAATATTTATTTTACTATTCTTTATATATTTTGGCACTATTTTTTTATTTAAAGCTAAAGTTTAAAATTTTGGAAATTTATTTAAGGATTGGTTATAGCTGAGATCTTAAAAAGGCAGCTGAGTTATGAAAATTTGTTCTAGCATTTATTTATTTGTTTAGACTTCTCTACTGCTTTGTTATTCAATATTGTTATCGACTATATTGTTAAAGCCCAGCATTAGCCTCGTCACTACTTCGCCGAGATTAGGCTCGGCACTTACTCAATACATGAGGTCGGTTGTACTGATACTACACTCTGTGCTCTTTTGCACAGATCCAGGTACTAGTCAGCATTAGGGGATTTCAGGACGACTACCTATTCATTTGGAGACACGAGGTACATCTGCCGGCGTTCGCAGATTCCGAGAGTCTTCTCCTATTTTTACATATACTGTTTTATATTATTCAGAACAGTTACACTATTTCTTTCAGCCCATTATTTGTAGTATTCTTTAGTAGTTCGTGAATTGTGACACCAGACTCTGGGGTAGTTCTAGATTTATTTATATAATTAGTTCGTGGCTCGGCTTAATTTATTTTATTTTTTTATTTTATATTCGGAAGTATTTATTGAAATCCATTGGATCAAGTTTAATTTAAAATTGTTCTATCCTGTTTAAGTGATTAATTAACGGAAATACTTGAGAAAACTCTAACATTGGTTTGCCTAGCAAGTGTGGTGTTAGGCGCTATCACGATCCCTAAGGTTGGGAATTTGGGTCGTGACATTATTTTAATGATTTACTTCTTTTATCAGGTTTATATATAGTTTATATTATCATTAAGCCGTATTATCTTATTAATACATGGATTTTTTTTTGTTTTTCCAGACCATATTTGATATAAGAGAAATAATAAGGATCGTCTATTGTACAAATGTAGGATCCGCAAAAGGGCTGTTGTATTGGTAAAAAAGAGTCTTACACGTAAGATGATTCTTGACAACTCAGCCAGCTACGTGGACCAAGGAAAACATGACAGCTGGATATGACTCTGTAAAGAGGTACGGAACAAAGAGGCACAATTCAATAAACCTTTGAGTTCATCATCCACGAGAAACTCAACTTAATTAAGACGGGGAAGAGACACGGTCAGAGTGAATTCAGACAGAGCTACGGGCAGATTCGAGGATCCTCAATTAATGACCTATACGTTATGTAACCTACATACAACAGTTACGGTTACCCTTTGTAACGCTTCATTAATGTAATAATTAGTCATTAATGGGCGATCATTGCAAGAATCAAACGTTATATTAAGAAACCCCATATATAAAGGAAGGGAAGATAACTTGTAAAGGGCATCTGAGAATTTTAATACTACCCACTTTACTTTGCTGCATATCATTATTTCTTTCTATTTATTTTTCTTTATTCAACATCATTTCCTTGATTATCAGTAACCCGCATTTATCTTAATATAGCTTTGGTCAAAGGATCTAATTCTTTGGATAAACAAATTGGTTCCGTTACCGGAAAATTTGATAATCTTTGTTCGCTTTTCTATTGATATCCTCTAAAACTATGTCGAACTCCAACGACAACAACCTATAGAGGAATGGAACCTCAGTTCCATCACCTCAAGGAACCCCTCGTGGTTCAAGGGAACCATCCCCAGAAAGATCTGACAACAACCGCAATAATAATGAGCAACGGTAGAACAAGATCGAATAAAACAAATGATTGCAGAGTACGTGGGACAAGCTTTGCAAGAATTTTCAAGGGGACTACCAGCAGAACCACCTGCATCACTGACACCACCTCCAAACAATACAGTCACCGGGGAAAATCCTCAGTCTAGATTGGTAAACTCGGCAAGGGGTGACACCCCTAACGAATCTCTCGAAGCGAGACCAGGTATGACTAATAACTCTGAATTACAAAATTTACTGCTAACCATGCAGAAACAGATGAAGGAACAAAACGATCGAATCGAGCAAATTCCTGGAAGCCTATTATCAAAGGCATTGATGTTGAAGATATTCTCAACAACCTTGGATGCCAAGCGCAGCACCTTTGCCAATACCCAAGAAGTTTAAAATGCCTGACGTTCCCAAATATGATGGAACAACTGACCCACGCGACCATGTGACCGCTTTCACTACTAGAGTAAAGGGCAACGACTTAACAAAACAGGAGATTGAATCAGTCCTTGTCAAAAATTTTGGAAAAACACTCACCAAAGGAGTCGTAACCTGGTATTCTCTTCTCCCTGAAAATTCTGTTGACTCTTTTGCTGAGCTTGAAGATTCATTTATAAAATCACACTTTGGTGCACAAAAAGTTGAGAAAAGAATGGAAGACATTCAAAATAAAGCAAGGAGACACGGAACTGCTCCGCGAATTTGTAGGCAGGTTCCAACGAGAAAGAATGCAATTACCCAGGGTGCCTGATAATTGGGCAGCCATGGCATTTGCAAGCAACCTAAATGATAAAAGCTCGGAAGCCACGAGAAGACTCAAGAAAGTCTAAGAGAATTCCCAGCTACAACGTGGAATGATGTATATAACAGGTATAGCACTAAACTTAGAATAGAAGAACATATCATTGCTCGTTCGAGAGATGAAGATCATTCCAGATCCAGACGTCCTAAATCAGACAAGAGATCAGGTAAAAATAGGTACGATCCTTACTTAGGACCATCGCGACGTGAAATTCATCCCAGGTTTGAAAATACTAGGTCAGACTATAGACCACCAGGAAGAGACGTGGGCTCATCCTCATCCACATCCAGAAAGGATCGAGATAAACGACCTAGAGGTGATGCTCGAATTAGGGATCATACCTTTAATGTAAGTACTCCTGAACTTGTCTCAATATTAAGAAATATGGGAGATAAGGTTAAATGGCCCAAAGAGATACGATCAAACCCAAATAAAAGGAACCCAGATTTCTGGTGTGAGTTCCATAACGATAATGGGCATAGGACTGCAGATTGCAGATTTTTACAAGGTGAAATAGAACATTTATTGAAACAGGTCTATTTAACAGAATTGTTTAGTGATAAAGGTAAATATGCATATATGAAGAACAAGCAGGAGCCCCCAAAGCCCCCTTCTCCAAAGCGAACCGTCAATGTGATACATGGAGGAGAGGAAGTAAACGGAATAGTTCGCCAATTAGCATCAAAGGTCACAATTACCCACGGAAAGTGGGTTCGAGAAGATCCAACCGAAGATGAAATAACCTTTGACGACGCAGGTTTTGGTGGACTAATACTTCCCCATAATGATGCCCTGGTAATATCCCTACTCATTCATTACACTAACGTAAAGAGTGTTGATTGATCCAGGTAGTTCAGTCAATATCATCTTGTTAAGAGTCGTGGAAGAAATGCTCATGGGAAATCAGGTGATCCCAAAGGCCCGAGCCATATCAGGGTTTGATAACTCTACGGTGATAACCAAAGGAGAGATCGAACTTAGCACTTACACTGGGGGAGTAACTAAGAACACCAAATTCCAAGTCATTGATACTGACATGGCTTATAATGTGATTATGGGAAGGCCTTGGATCCATGACATGAAAGCAGTACCATCCACCTTACATCAGGTAATCAAATTCCCCTCAGAATGGGGAATCATACAAATTAGAGGTGATCAACAGGCCTCCAGAAATATAAATTCTGTAGTACTTTATAACAAAAAAAAGATAGAAGAATCGGAAGACAGAGGAATCTTCCAAAACAGATGTCACTGGTCAAACAGGTACGGAAAAAGTTACTGACCAAACAGGTACCCAAGAAGTGAATGTTCAAACAGATACGGGAAGAGATACCCATGAGAAGGTGACCAGGGGAGATGCGTTGGACCACATAGATGTGGACTCTAGACCGGACGTCATTCATGAACCAGAAGAAGATGAACACATCAAAACAACTACGGAAGAGCTCGAAGCTGTTCCATTGTTTGAGCAAAAACCTGAACAGAAGGTGTATATAGGCACGAGGCTGAGCTCCGATCGAAAAGGTACGTTAATTGATTATTTAAAGGCTAACACATAATGTTTTACGTGGTCCCACTCAGATATGACATGTATTCCACCAGAAGTGATGACTCATAAACTGAATGAAGATCCATCCTTCGTACCTGTTAAGCAGAAAAAAAGAAAGCAAGGACCATTCAAGAATAAGTGATTGACGAAGAGGTACAAAAACTCTTGAAAATTGGTTCGATACGAGAGGTAACATTCCCTAATTGGTTAGCTAATATTGTGGTAGTACCTAAAAAGAATGGCAAATGGAGAGTATGTGTAGATTATACAGATTTAAATAAATCATGCCCCAAAGATTCATTCCTATTACCACATATAGTTCAAATGATTGATTCCACCGCAGGTCATGAATTATTAAGCTTTCTAGATGCATATTCTGGTTATAATCAGATTAAAATGGATCCCTCAGATGAGGAAAAAACCTCCTTCATTACAAACAGGGGGACTTACTATTATAAAGTCATGCCTTTTGGCTTGAAAAACGCTGGAGCCACCTATCAAAGGTTGGTAACCAAGATGTCCAAGAACATCTGGGAAAAATGATGGAAGCCTACATTGATGATATGATGGTAAAATCAACACGGGCAGAAGACCATTTCCAGCACCTTTCTATTACTTTTGATATTTTACGCAGGTACAATATGAAGCTAAATCCAGAAAAATGCGTTTTTGGAGTACAATCAGGTAAATTTTTGGGTTTCCTTGTATCAAACAGAGGAATAGAGGTAAATCCCGCTCAAATTAAAGCTATAGAAGAAATACCTGATATACTAACAAACAAAAAAGAAGTTCAAAGACTGACAGGAAGAATAGCGGCTTTGGGAAGATTTATTTCCAGGTCTTCCGAAAAAAAGAAATGTCAGGAAGATTAGCCAAGTGGCCCATAGAACTAAGTGAGCATGAAATAATATATCAGCCTAGGACTACGATTAAGTCACAAATATTAGCTGATTTTGTTGCTGACTTTAGTAATAACATTGTTCCTGAAGTAGAAAAGGAGTTACAACTCTTTAACGGTGCTAATCCGGGTCTATGGACCCTATTTACTTATGGCTCTTCCAATATAAAAAGTGTCGACTTAGGCATAATCTTAATATCACCCACGGGTGAGAAGACACGACAAGCTATTAAATGTTATCCTATAACTAACAATGAAGCAGAGTACGAAGCTGTCATTGTAGGCCTAAAACTAGCACGAGAACTCTCAATTGAGAAAATCGTAATCAACAGCGATTCCCAACTGGTAGTAAATCAAATGCAGGGGACTTACATCGCTCTAGAGACTCAGATGCAATAATATCTGGAAAGGGAACGAGAGCTCGTAAGACAATTCAAAACATGGAAGGTAATACAAATACCTAGAGAGGAAAATGCAGAGGCAGATGCATTAGCAAACCTTGCAGCAGTTACAGAAGTAACAAATAAAGACAATGCAATTGTCGTCCATCTATTCTATTCAGCAATCGACCAGGACATAAATGAGATAACTTTCAATAATTTAACCTGGGCTTGGAGAAACGAAATTCTTAATTTTTTGCAGAATGGTACCGTACCTGAAGACAAGAAAACAGCTCAAGCACTTCGCCGCAAAGCTGCACGGTACTGTCTTATTCGCAACTCATTGTATCGCAAGATGTTCGGAGGGCCCCTAGCTAAATGCCTCGGACCTAATCAAACAAAGTTCGTGATGAGAGAAGTTCATGAAGGACACTGTGGAAATCATTCAGGAGCAAGATCCTTGGTAAAAACCCTAATCAGAGCCGGGTATTATTGGCCTAAGATGGAAGAGGATGCCGAAAACTTCGTATCCAAATGCGACAGGTGCCAAATGTTTGCCAATAATATGCATCGACCAGCAAAACTATTGCATCCAATCATATCTCCATGGCCCTTCATGAAATGGGGGATGGACATAGTTGGACCTCTTCCCCAAGCTAAAGGACAGGTACAGTTTTTATTCGTGCTTACTGATTATTTCACAAAATGGGTAGAAGCATAAGCGTTCAAACAAGTGCGGGAAAAGAAATTTAAAAGCTTCCTATGGCGAAACATAATATGCCGCTTTGGGATACCGAAGAAGATCGTGTGTGATAATGTCCCACAATTCATAGGCTCTCAAATCACAGAATTCTTTGAAAGCTGGAAAATCAAACGAATCACTTCGACGCCGTATCATCCCGTGGCTAATGGTCAAGCTGAGTCAACAAATAAAATCATCATCAACAATATAAAGAAGCAGTTAGATAAAGCCAAAGGAAATTGTCCTAACGAATTACCAGCGGTATTATGGGCATACAGAACAACATCAAAAACAGCCACGGGAGAAACTCCCTTCGCACTTGTCTATGGCTCAGAAGCCTTAATACCCGTAAGATTGGTGAACCAAGCATAAGGTTTATAACAGCCACGGAGGAAGAAAACAACGATGAGTTAAGGACTAATCTGGACCTGCTCGAACCACGAAGGGGAGCAACATTAATACGGATGGCAGCCCAAAAACAAATCATAGAACGCTACTACAACCGAAAAGACCATCTCAGATACTTCAAGATTGGGGACTTCGTCCTCAAAAAAGTCTTTCAATCAACAAAAGCAGCAGGCGCAGGAAAGCTAAGTCCAAATTGGGAAGGACCCTACAAAATCCGAGGCATAGCTGGTAAGCACGCCTACGAACTGGAAGCCATGGACGGCAGAATCCTACCAACAAGCTGGGACGCCATCCACTTGAAGAAGTACTACTTCTAAGGAAAAGAAGTACCCCCGATCAGGTATCGCACGTTCGATTTTATTTTGAACATTTAAAATTTTACTAACTTTTTTAGATGATAGGCATAAAGCTAACCCATCACCAGATGATGATATTAGACATGCAAAGATGCGGGGAAATAACACAATTCCCGGCTAGGGTTACACTTTCTAATGGACGTTTTAAAGGGTTAAGCAGTCATCATCTAAAAAACTATATACCTTCGAGTCCCGCACGTATTTCCTTTTCAGGAAAAGGACCACAAGGAAGGAATAATCAAGTGCTCGAGATTTCATTCTTCAAATCTCAAACACTTGGAGGACTATACAGTATGGAAGGCTAAGACGAAGCAAAGAAGACTATTGGAAAGTCAAAGCTCGAGCCTGAAGATCCATCTACCCAACAAGTCAAGTGATACGAGCAAAATTGAAGGAAGCAAAATTGAAGGAACTGAAGACTCAAAATTCAAAGCCTAAATCAAAAAACCTTCGAACATGTTTGGGTTAAAAGGCAAAGCATTAGCTACGAGGAAGAAATGCACATCTTTGTACTTATTCAAAACTGTTGTAGCGAAAACAGTTAGGGGTAAAAGATCATCATCATTGTACTCATTCAAAAACTGTTGTGATTTAAAACAGTTACGAAATCTTTGTACTCATATAGAAAACTGTTATCAAAGAAAACAGTTACGGATGAAAGATCAAAATTCTTGTATTTGGTTAAAAACTGTTATCAAATAAAACAGTTATGGATGAAAAAGCATTTCCCTTGTACTTATTAAAACTGTTGTTAGCAAAAACAGTTACGGGTAAAAGCCCCAATCATTATGAAAATTGTTACTAAAGAAAAACAGTTGTTTCCTTCGAAAAAACTGTTACCTATGAAAAACAGTTGCGAAATACAAGTGTATATCAAATCTGTTAAATGAAAACAGTTGCAACATGAGTTTTAGACGACAAATCAAACACATGTAAAATGCCATGAAAGTTCAAAACGAAAAACTTTCCTCAGAATCATTCTTAAACATGTGAAAAATTCCTATCACTCTATTGCATTATTACACCATTATGAAGTTGAGACGTCTTCTTCATTAAGTGTCGATAAAAAATAAAGGTCCCTCTTTCATAAATAAAGCCTACTACAAACAAGGCTCACATTCTGTACAAACACCGTGCCTACTATGAAAAGGTTCAAGTGATTTTAGCATCTTTATGCGAAAGTTCAGAGGTAAAACTAAAAACCTCAAAAATCAAAACATGCAAAAGACTTAAGAGTGGAACAGAAGCTCAAAACTGAAAAGTCATAATTTGCATATATATATATAAAAACAACGGCAAAGTAAGAACTAAGTACTAACTAGTACTTAGCCGCATATAATTTATACATTTAAGGTGCCCCTAAGTTGTCAGTTGGGGACTTTAGTAAGATCCAAATTTACCCCCGATGGAGCTGGGGGTAACCACCAATCCAATAAAATAAAAAAAGAAGAACCAACACTTTAATCTTCTTGAGGAGGAGGATTGATTTCTTCATCGGCAGAAGGAACGGGAGAAACTTGGGAAGAATAGGCATGAGCGGCAGGAGTCTCACCATCAGGTGAAGATAGGTTAAGACCTTGTTGAGCCTTCTCCATGGCCTCCTTGGTTTTAGCTATTTCAGCACTAAGGTCGAAACCCTCTTGACTCATTTCCGTCAATGTGTCAAGGCAAGAATTCATATATGCCCAGCTCACATCAACATCAGCCGCCTCTTCGAGATCTTCGTAATCTCTTGACCATACTTGAAGCTCAACCTTTAGCCCATCCTTCTCCGCTTCAGCAGCTTCATGGGCAGCCCTCAAAGGCACAATCGACTCCTCCAAAGTTTGGACTCTATCTAAAGCATTACGAAGTTCTTCCTGGCTCGGGGTGAGTGATTGCACGAGCTCGCCAGAATATTCCTCCTTCTTCCCTAGCAATTCCTTTAAGTTCCTAATCTCCTCCGAGGCTCGAGACAGTTGTTCAGCAAATGAAGATTCCAGAATGCTCTTATCCTTATCAACCTGATTTGAAGAAGCCTTCTCCACTGCCAGTTCCGCTGCCATAATTCCCAGTTGCCGCTTTAAGGTACTCCTTTCCTCTCATCCATATCAATCCTTAAACTATCATATTGTTCCTTCAAGTTATCAACATCAACCCGTAAATCTTTTGTCTCCTAGTCTGAATTTGAGATCCTCTTCATGAGCTCCATACCTATAAGATTGATCTACAAGAAACAGACCAATTAGATATGATAAATTAATTAGAAATGATAAATTTCATATACGAAAATGGAATGGGATAAACTTCACCATACCTTCAAAGAGGTATGCACGACCTCATTGGCCCATGTAAGAGCAGTATGGATAGCTTTCTTGGTCTTCTCCATGGGACTTATCAAAGGCTTAAGCCACACTTCGGACTTGCCCGTTTTCTTGAAAAGACTCCCCTCAGGTGGAACTTCTATTATTACCTTCTACATCTCCCTGCTGGAAGACCCTACTTCCCTAACGGAAGGCATAGAAGCAGGCAGAGATGAAGCAGCAACATGCACGGAGGGTTGAGGAATTGGAGAAGCCGCGGGAAAAGCAGTAGGCACGGAGGATTGAAGAGTTGAGGAATCCACGGGCAAAGCAACAACATAAGCCGTAATAGCCAAAGGAGCGGAGGAGACACGAGGAGTAGATGAAACAACTTCTCTTAAAGAAGTAGGAAAAACAGCAGCCAAGGGAACTTCATCAAAGGGTAGGCCAAAACCTTCATGGAACAAATAATCTACAGACTCATGAACGGGAGAAGGTGAAGCATCTTCAGAGGTAGAGGGTCGAACTACAGACACGGAAGGCAAAGTCATGGGTGTAGACTCATCGTCCGAAATCAACCGCCTTCTCCGTGACCTGTGCACCAAAGCACCCTCCTCCTCTTCTTCTTCTACAGAACGGGACTCACCAACAATAATCTCTTGGCCTTGGTCCAGAGACATCTTCGGAACAGACGTAGCAGACACCCCACGAGCAGAAAATCCTATCAAAAAGGAAAAGGTTAAGCAAAAAGAAAAAAAGCTCGAGTAAGGAAAGGAGTAGAAACAAAAGCTTCACTTACCGTGGGTCTTCACTTCCCAACCGTACTTCCCAGCGAAGTACTTCCAAGATCTTTCCTCCAAAGGAGCAACAGACAACAATTTCTCTACCCAATCACGGATACCGGAGACATTCTCAACAGTACCCATGATTACTGAAAGAAGAAGAAATAGATACGGTGTTAAATAAAACACCTTGAATCAAAAATAGAATAAATAAATAAATGTGAGCTAAAATGTACTCACGTGCACGATTCCACTTCTCAGGGAAGGAAAGATTTTATTCACCCACTAAACCAGCAGTGGGTACAGCGACGTACCGAAGGTACCAACCTCTGTCCTTATCATCTCCAGGGGTTACCAACACTCTTTTACTCCGGGCAGCCAGAGTAAAAACCCTTTGACGAAATAGGGCAGGAGAGTAGAGATGAATAAGATGGCTAAAAGCAAAAGGAACCGAGGAAAAAGAAGCTAAACTCCTAAGACACGCGAAAACTCGCCACACAAGCGGACCAACTTGGCCCAAGCAAATATTGAAGAAACAGCAAAATTCAATTATGACTGGATCAATGGGAGGTCTAAACCCTAAAGTACAAGGGTACGTATAAACAAAAGAATATCCCGTCTTGTAAGACGTTATTCTTTGATTACTATTCGAAATATAGACAGGGAAATCAGACCTCCAAAAACACTCCCTACAAACTAGGGAAATCTAACCTTCAGTAATAAGGGTTGGATATCTCTCAACACTATCAAGGGAAGAAGACTGATCTACGAGAACTTGATTGTCCCTAGTAAAGACAAACTCAGCGGGAATAATTTCATCAACTCTAGGTTCACAAAGGTGTTCATCTCTACCTCTAGACAAAGAACGGGAAGCCCTAGACCTAGGAGAAACTAGAGACCTAGCAGAAGGAGGGAAAACTATCTGAGAAGAAGAAGAGCCTCTAGAAAGAGTGGATCCTAGACTCCTTAGTCTACCACCCCTTCGACTCCTAGTAGGAGCAGAAGAAGGTGTTAAGTTCTCCACATCTATTACTCTTTTGTGTTGGGTTAAAGAAGACATGTTTACAAAGGCAATGAGAAATTCTTTACAAATAAAAGAGACAAGTTAGAAAGTGTTTCGTGAAAGTAAAGAAAAGAAGGAGGGTATTTATACTTGAGAACAACCGTCAAACACGGGGAAAAAGCGTCGAGTAACCGCAGAACCAATCCGAGAAGGTGTCACTTCGGGACTGACGCAGCCGCAAAAAGCCCTAAAAAGCGTCGAGTAACCGCAGAACCAATCCGAGAAGGACGCTTGGAATGAGCATTGAATGGAAGTGACAAATGAAGCCTATGTTCATAGAAGGATACAATGTTTCGAGGTAAAGCGGCGGCAAAATATTCCCGCCATAAATGCGTATCCACTTACCAAATATTAATCGATAAATAAATGGTAAGTGGGGGGACTATCTTTATTGGTAAAAAAGAGTCTTACACGTAAGATGATTCTTGACAACTCAGCCAGCTACGTGGACCAAGGACAACATGACAGCTGGATATGACTCTGTAAAGAGGTACGGAACAAAGAGGAATAAACCTTTGAGTTCATCAGCCACGAGAAACTCAACTTAATTAAGACGGGGAAGAGACACAGTCAGAGTGAATCCGGGCAAATTCGAGGATCCTCAATTAATGACTTGTACGTTATGCAACCTACATGCAACAGTTACGGTTACCCTTTGTAACGCCTCATTAATGTAATAATTAGTCATTAATGGGCGATCATTGCAAGAATCAAACGTTACATTTAAAAAAAACTATATAAAGGAAGGGAAAATAACTTGTAAAGGGCATCTGAGAATTTCTAATACTACACACTTTACTTTGTTGCGTATCATTATTGCTTTCTATTTATTTTCCTTTATTCAATATTCATTTCCTTGATTATCAGTAACCCGCGTTTATCCTAAATATAGCTTTGGTCAAAGGATCTAATTCTTTGGTTAAACAACTGTATTCCGAGGGATGTGATGTAGATAGTATAAATTAACATAGGTGTTAATGGCGGTCCGAAACTAAAATGTGGTTCTTTTGGAATCAAAGAACCAAAATATGTGAAAAAGATATAGTGACCATTTTATATTTAACGCTTTTTAAAGGGCGCTATACCCTAATGGTCGTTTGTCCAGTTAAGTATAGGGCTCTTTAAAAGGCGCTATATATATAACGTCTTTCTTTATCGCGCTATACATATTATGTGGTCCCACCAATAATTGCTTTGGGCTTAACTGACATAACAATAATTCAACTTGGTATAACGCCCTTATTAAAAGCACTATACCTAAAAAATATTATACCCCCGAATTGGTTTTTGCCTTATTTAAAGAGGATAAGAATTTTCTAAAAATCTATTCATAAACCAAATTTTGCAGGCAAGTCATGAATGACATAACAGAACTATTCTTGCTAGTTGCTTATTTATTTATAATTTTTCCTTTATATGTTACTGCTTTATAAATTGTCATCATTTGCATAACCCTGGGTCTTCTTTCTGCAATAAGTCTTCCGCAGTACGTTTGAGCGTACACGACTTCTTCTTTGAGTCACCCGTGTCTTTAGGGGGGTGGCGTGGGAGCGTGGAGTGGGCGGACATCTAGAGCAGCCGCCATCGACCACGTGTCGCCCTGAATTGCCTTGTTAGTGAAACCCAAACGTAGGTCAGCCTTTAGGTCATTTTTATTTGCATCATGTCATTTAGACCTAGTAGGGATCGGTCCTAGGTACCGTGCCCCTTTGTAGGAGGCCTATCTAAATTTTGTCAAAATGGGCCCATGGCCCAAAAGGACATTCAATCATCCATATGTGATACATGTTGCATTTTTTAGGGTAGAAAGGTCATTTGGCTGACTAATGTTTGGGAAAGAAGGGTGAAAAATGAAGCAAGTAGGGATCATATATATTTTTTCTTTCACAACATTTTAAAAAATAAAAATAAATAAAAAATCCAAAAAGATTTTACACTTTCCCATCATTTTCCCAAAAAAAAAAAAAGAGAAAAAGAAAATCCAAAAAGAATTACACTTTTTCATCATTTTCCAAACAAAAAAAAGAGAGAGAAAGAGAAAAATAAAATAAAAAATATTTTGCACTTTTCCATCATTTTCCAAAAATAAAAAAAACAAAAGAGAAACTAAATACAAAAAGATTTTACATGTTTCATCATTTTTCAAAAAAGACAAAAAATATGTTTCTTCCAAATCAATGTTTTTTTTTTAAAAACTATCTTATGTATCCAATATTCCCGAACTACCCATACCTAATTCTTGTCTTTCGGGGCGAGATACGTAGGCAGCCCACATAGGGTCCAATCTTCTTAGTGAGTCTTAGGTTCTTGGCTTCGCGGTAGCCAAATCTTGCATGTTTAGCCACATTTGGCCACATAGGTTATTTTTGCAAAATAGGTTTATTTTCTCAAAGTGGCTTGTTATCCAATTTCTTAGAGCCCTAAGCCCATAACAATGTGTTCTCTCAGTTTTAAGGTCCATCCATATGAATTTGCATGTCTAGCCACTTTTGGCCACATCAGTCATTCTTGCAAAATGGAGTTATTTTAACAAAAGTGGTTCAATGACCATTGTTTAAGTATTTTGAGTCCACAACTAGGTTTCATATTACTTTAAGGTCCATCCTTTTTGAGTTTGCATCTTTAGCCACTCCTGGCCATATCGGCCGTTTTTTAAAAATGGATTATTTCTGCAAATTAATTTTGGGCCATGATTATTTGGAGCTTGAAGTCTATAAACCTTAGTAAGATATTTTCATGCCTTTGAGGTCGCCTTTGTTGAGTTTGCACTCCTAGCCACTTTGACCACATAAGCCATTTTACAAAAATAGCCCAATCATGTCTTGCATGTGTCCAATAGGAGGTGTCTTGAGTCACTGATCTATTTAGTCTTATTTTTCTCATTCAGGTATGGATACATGTGTCACAGCTCGAGCATGACAGATACTCCATGACCCTCGCATTTGGGAGCTTCCTTGAAGAGATTTTTTAATATATTTTTTAGTCTATTTTATGTTGTCTTTTAATTTTTAGTTTTGTACGGTAGTATCGAGTTAGTCAGTCTAGTTAAGATTGTCGAATCTTTTGTTATAGAACTTCCTGTTTTGTATTTGAAAAAAATAAAAAAAATTATAAATGAAAAATAAAAAATGATTCTTGTATTTTTAGTTTATTTTTCCAGAACTACGTTTGGTCTGATTCATGTGGAAAATGATACGTAGGCAACCTACATAGGGTTAGATCAAATCATTTTCTTAAAAAAAATTAAAAAAAAAGGAAAAAAGAAAACGAAAAAAAAAGAATGAAGTTGTGGGACGTGAGGGGTGATAGAAAGAAAAGGCTGATAATTAGAAAGAAAGGAGGAAGGAAAATGAGCAAGTTGTGCTAGAAAAGAGAAGATTGAAATGAACAAAATTGGGATGATGCCAAATGATCTTGTGACCCTCGAAGTCATTCTAGAACCGTTAATTGTTGATAGGTGCATTGCACGCAATGTGATAATTCTATATGATAAATGCCCTAACGCTAACATGTTGGCTTTGTTTTGCTCCTCTTTGGTACTTTTACTGTTATCATGGCAGGGGGTGGTTAGTTTGTGGCGAGTCATCCGTACAACAAAAGGTCAAATAGCAAGGTAGCCATGACTGGGACACAAGTGTTGTTGATCCGCCTAAGGGAATTGTTGAATCAGAATATGAGGTGAAAAAAAAAGAGGTCCTAAGGTTGAAAGGACAGATGGCCAAAATATACCAAGTCTGGATTAGTGGGCGTCCCCCGCCATTATTTCTCACTAACTACTCTGAAAGCCTTGTCACCATCCACCATTGTCACAAATCCATATTCATACTGCTGCCAATATCTCCCCACAACTTTTTCACCCCCCCCCCCCCAAAACCACCTCAAAGGAGTCAATGAGATACTTGGTTAAGACAATGTGATTGAAATGGGTGAAGGTCCCAGTAATTTAGATGTGCAACTCAGTGAATAAGATCTCGAGCTTAGTAATTAGAAAGCACCTCATTTCCTGGTCGGGAAGGAGTCTTGGCAGTTCATTTTGACATCTTTTCTGCTATCTGGTTATTTCGGGGTTGTAATCCAGATTTTAACTTGTCTGTTTTGGTAATTCAAACCCTTCTGTCCTCTTTTGCTTATCTTTAGGAGTCTTGTTAGTTAGTTTTGTGTCTCTGAGTCTGTCATCTAGGTTTGTTTTGGTGTCGTTCAAACCCTTCCATCCTTTGGTCAAATGAGATGTTGTTTTTCTGTTATTTGCAGTCTTTGTTTAGTTCTTTTCTTGTATATAGTTCTTTTCAGGACAGTTCTAGTGACATAACATGCACAGATAATTCTCAGTCTGGTCTTGAAAGTAAGTTTAATCATGAAGCAATGACAGTTTTGAATATGATAAAAGGATGCATTTGAGGAAACAAGTAAAAATTCGCGCATTCTGAGATAACCTGAAGCTTGAATTGAGTGAAACTGAGGCAGTTAGTCTGAGAAATAAAAACTGATGAGAGCATACAACAAGGAAATGTCTCTCAAACATCTTGAGGTAAATCAGTCAGTGTTGAAACGTATTCTTCCACATCAAGACAAGGTTGAGTCAAGTCTGCTTCAAACTGGCGAGGTTCATTCATTTGGATAAAGGTATTGCCCATTGGCACTTTGTGTTTGTGTTGATGCCATCAAGAAACATTGTGCATGGTTCTTCTGCTTATTTTCGATAGCATGTTTGTACTTGACATTTTTAAAGTTTGGTATGACGAAGGCATTTTATTCTGCTAACCAAACACTTTTATCTTTTGCTACCCCTTTTGAGCCTTAATTTTTTTTTATACCCCTCTTTTGGAATCAGAAGTAGAGCTAGGAACTAGAAAAGAAAAAAGAAAAAGAAAAAGAGAAAAAGAAGGAAAAGAAAGGAGAAGAAAAAAAAAGAAAAAGAAAAAGAAAAGAAAAAAGAAGATAAAAGGAAAAAAAGAAAGAAAGATGAAAAAAGGTCAGGTCAGATGTTGGAACTACGTTCGACCTGATTTCTTTTAAGGATACGTAGGCATCCTCACTCTGAGGTTCGGTCCCATTAAAACAAAAATCCAAAAAAAATCAAAAAGACACAAAAAATCAAAAAAAGAATTCCCCAGAATCAAGTGTGTGGTGAAAGCATGATCTTCCTGCATCATGGGTAATACCTTGTTCTCAGCACAAAGAGAGAAAATGATAAATTGAGAGAGTCTTATCGGTGAAAACCCGCATGGGCACCGTAAGGCGACGGTGAGTTGAGAAAGAGAGCAAAATGAGAGAGGCTTGATGGTGAAAACCCTTCAGGGCACTACGAGTCGACTGAGGATTATGGTCAAATAGGACAATTGGAACACTGAAGGCCAGTTTCACAACTTAAGAGGCATACCAGAAGATTAGACTCGCTTGACAGATCAGGCCGCTTAATCCAAATGCATGTCATGATTAGTGGAGATGGCCTTCAAATCATATTAGTTTCTACTTTGTTCTTTTTCCTAGGTAAATGTTTATTCTTGTTAGATACCATTCTTCTCGTTTTTTTCCTTATTTGTTCCTCTTGTTTTGTTTGAGTCCCTTCGAAGTCCATTTGGTCAGAACAAGTGAGAAATGACTTCAAAATTTGCTACCAGCTTTCCAATTGCATAGAGCGGCAGCTGGCTAGCACATCAAGGCGACATAATTTAGGAAAGAACAATATGCGCATTGATTTGATGATAATCGATGTGCTTTGGGATTCATGTGAAATGCAAAAGTTTGGTAAATGTCAATTCATGAGAAATACACCGTGTATAAGGTATGAGGCTTGAACGGATCAGAGGTATTTTCATTGATAAGGGTTAACAGAGAAAGTGGTTCACCAATAACAAGCAAGGTTTTCCAAGTGGAAATCAAAGTTATCATGGCAAGTGAAGGAGCAAAAGCCCTCAAGGTCAAGGCCACAAACTAACCACCATGTTTAAACTCACAAGTTTTTCTTTGTCTGAAACAGGGATGAAGGCTATGTTCATATCAAAGCTTGAATTTTTCAGATGTAATGCCTCAATTCTGCTTATGCAAAGGCTATTGAGAAGATCACATCACCCCTAGGAGACGCGCTTCCTAGACTGGGTCTTTCAGGTGATACTTTTGTTTTAGGAGACGCACTTCCTAAATTGAGATTTTACCCTTAGGAGACGCACTTCCTAGTTTTGGGTCATTTAAGTTAATTCTTAGGAGACGCACTTCCTAGTTTGAGTCATTGAAGTTTTAACCCTAGGAGACGCACTTCCTAGTCTGGATCTTTCAAGTCATATTTTGTTTAGGAGACGCACTTCCTAAATTGAAATCTCACCCCTAGAAGACGCACTTCCTAGCTCGGTTCATTTAAGTTTCACCCCTAGGAGACGCACTTCCTAGTCTGAGTCTTTCAGGTTATACTGTTTAGGAGACGCACATCCTAAAGTGAGATTTTACCCCTTGGAGACTCACTTCCTAGTTTTGGTTCATTCAAGTTTTACCCCTAGGAGACGCACTTCCTAGTTTGAGTCATTCAAGTTTACCCCTAGGAGACACACTTCCTAGTTTTGGGTCATTTAAGTTAATTCCTAGGAGACGCACTTCCTAGTTTGAGTCATTGAAGTTTCACCCCCTAGGAGACGCACTTCCTAGTCTGGGTCTTTCAGAATATACTTTTAGGAGACGCACTTCCTAAATTGAAATTTCACCCCTAGGAGACGCACTTCCTAGCTTGGTTCATTTAAGTTTCACCCCTAGGAGACGCACTTCCTAGTCTGGGTATTTCAAGTCATATTTTGTTTAGGAGACGCACTTCCTAGTCTAGGTTTTCAGGTCACACTGTTTAGGAGACGCACTTCCTAAATTGAGCATTAACCCCTAGGAGACGCACTTCCTAGTTTGGTTCATTTAAATTCATCTCTAGGAGACGCACATCCTAGTTGAAGTTTTACCCGTTAGGAGACGCACTTCTTAGTATGGATCTTTTAGGTTATGTTTTTGTTTTAGGAGATGCACTTCCTAAATTGATACCCCTAGGAGACGTACTTCCTAGTTTTGGGTCATTTAAGTTCATTCGTAGGAGACGCACTTCCTAGTTTGAGTCATTGAAGTTTCACCCCCTAGGAGACGCACTTCCTAGTCTGGGTCTTTGAGAATATACTTTTAGGAGACGCACTTCCTAGTTTGGGGCTTTCAGGTTTTACTCTTAGCAGACACATTTGCTAGTCAAACATTCTTGGTTTTTGCTCACAGGAGACGCACACCCTAGTCGAGTCTTTAGCTTGTTCTCATCATTGCATCAGTAACATAAGTGGTTTACAGTTTTGCTAACAACTCACAAGTCTCCCGAGTGCAAACTGGGGCAGAAAATTTTGTTTGTTTTGTTGTTTTGATTGCAGGCACCCACCTGGAGAACGAGGGAAGACATTTCAGAGTCATTTCAAGTTGTAAGTCAGTAGCAGGCGCCCACCTGGAGAACGAGGGAAGTCATTTCATAATTTAATTCAGGTTAGAAGTAGCAGAAGCTCGCGGCAAGAATGTGAGTCGACAATAGATGACCAACATAAGTAGTCTTGATCCATAATAAAAGAAAAGAAGAACAAACAAAAAAAGAGATATACAAGTGCAGAAGCGGAGACAAGATATGGATTGCTCAAGACAAAACTGAGTCATGAGCTTTACATGTCCCGTCGTAATCCGAAGAGTTGAAGAAGAATGAACTATCACCTGCAGCTAGCAAGCGCCAAGGTTCAAATCTAAAGTCTGCATGAAGACCATTCAAGACTCAAGATCAAGCTTAATAAGACTTATAGATAGGAATCTTATAACTCATAGTTGACAGGTTTAGTTAGTCTTTTTCATTTTCGATTTTGATGTAATAACATGGTCGTGAACCGGAACCTCGACGGAACGGCACCTCAATCGGCTCCCCACCTCGGTATACTCCATCACTCTTCCTACCTCTGAACTACACGTGGCCTGATTCTTATATAGCCAAGGATATGTAGGCAGCTCAGAAACCAGGGCTCGGTCACATTCTCCTTTCTTTTAGTTTTAGGTCTCTCTAAATAAGGATCGGGTCAAAAAACATGTCTAGTCGTTCTTTGTCTGCAAACTCTTCGTGTTTCCAGTCAAAGAGGGGCAGCTGTAGACATGTAACTTTTGACCTTCCCAGAGATTTTACACATTTTAGCGTTTAATATTTAGTTTAGGCCTAATATCGTTATTTTAACTAGTTTTAACTCTCTTACTTTATTTAAGTACAAAAATTTTAAAAATACAAAAAATGAGTTTATTTTAATATTTAATTACTTAAGTTTTAATTAATATTTTTAGAATTATAAATTTTGTATCATTTTTAGAAGGAAGAGTGAGTTTTTGAGTTGTAAGGTTCATTTTTGGTCTTTGGCCCAATTTCAAAAGCCCAATAAGACCATAATCCTAATTCCACTACCTAGACATATTCTTCTTCCACCACACCCTAAGAAGACAACACTTAGAAACCCTAGGCCACATCTACACCAAAAATCCGGCCAGCCGCCGCCCGCCTCCCTGCCGCCCAAACACAACCCTAACCCCTACCTAGGGATGACAATTGGAGCAGGGAAATTTTTTAATGGGGCGGGGCAGTGCAGAGCAGGGAAAAATATTATTTTTAATTTTTTTTGATAGGGCAGGGTAGGGCAGGGCACATTAGCCCATAGCATAATGTAAGCAGGCCCAAAGCGTGACATATAGCAGCAGATAACCACCTTTGGATACATTATTTAAATTATAGTCAATTTTCAACCATTATTTAAATTTAAAAGTTAGTTAGATTTTGAAAAACTTTAGACCCTTCTTACAGCCGTTGTTGCTTCTGCTTCTTCTTCTAAAATTTTGAACTGCCATAGCTAACTTTATACACCAAAGTCTAAAGTTTGAATTGGCAAAATGAAAAAGTAATAGAGGGTCTCACAAATCTGTGAACTAAATCAATTTATTATTACTATGCTAAACTAATTTTTTGTATGTAAAAGAAATTCAATAATCCATACTATATGATAAAAAACTATTTTTACCTTATCTAGCCCGCCCTTGGCCGATGGATATTTATTTAGTTAGTAAAAATGTCACTAAGTTAATATAAATTGGAAAATAAAAAAAAATCGGATCAAACACATGTGTAGTGTAGGAACGAAACATCCGAGAAAGAACGTTATACCACTAATCTATAACTAAATAATATTCTAAATATTTCAATGGAAAGTCGAAAAGATAAACAAAATTAAAAGCATAACGCAAAATGAAAAATAAAGAGGAAAAAAAATCCTAAATGGGACAGGGCGGGGCAGGGCAAATTTGTGACAAAAGACCAAATGGGGCAGAGCAAGACGGGTCAAAATTTTAGCGGGTGCAGGCTTACCCTGCCCTGCCCTACCCTGCCCTATTTACATTCCTACCCCTATCAGTCAACCACCTTACACCCCTAAACCACTAGCAGATCCCACGCTCCACAAAAATAAGCAGCCACCTTAACCCTCTCTTCCTTCTCGACCTCTCACTCAACACCAACTGCCGCCGCCAGTCCCCTATCACCACCGGCCGCCGTCGCTGGCAGACACACGAAAAACAAATAACAAAACCTAAAACCCTACCCAACAGCCGCCTCCTCCTCCCCTCACGCCTCACACTCCAGCCACACCACCAAGAGCGCCGCCGGCCACTTTCAGCCATCTCCCTCCACAGCCTCCACCCCACCACCTGGAACACCAAACGGACTCTAGCTCACCATCTTCACCCCTACACCTAGCTACTCCAGCCACCGCCCCTAGACTACCATAGGAGCCGCCCTCACCACGCTGTCGCCGGACTTCACCACTGGCGGCCAGCGACTCATTCTACTACCATCGGAGTAAAAGAAGTCGTTCCCATCCTCTCCATCTCGAACTAAGAACATCCGCCAGATCAGCGCCTCCGCCAACTCTCTTCCGCCCAGGAGCAGTCGTTTTCAGTTCCTTAATTTGTTCCCAAAGTCAGAAAAATTCGAACAAAAGTGTTTCGTTCTCCTTCTGTATTCTGGTGGGGAGTTCGATTGAAAACGTTGCCGTTCGAAGCTGGAGATTGCGGTCACTGTCCCGATTTTTGTGGCTGTTTTGATCGAATTTTGTCATCAGCATTCCTTGTGACGCATTTGGGCACCCATTCAATTTTAAAAGAAAAACTTCTTGTGAGGTTCATTTCTTTATTTTCTTCTACTCGTTTTTGCCTAATATCATGTTCAGTATTTGATTTATTGTTTGTTGTTCTGTTTTAATGATGTCTTAGTATTTGTTTGCTCTTTTTGTTCTTGTTGTTTAGTTTTATATGTTTTTGAATGGCTAAGATAATTTACAATCGTTGTTGCAATTCTTTATTTGTAAGAGATACTGTTTAAGGCTTCATGATTAACATTTTGGTGACGGAAAGTTAAATTAACTAATTGGTAGGATTGGTTGATGGCTCAGATTGTGAAACAAAGTATTATGCCATGGGAGTTAAGTCGGATAAAAGATAGTCGTATTTAAGAATGAACGTCCATGTGATAGTTTATTTTCTTTTATTTATCTATCTAATTTGGATTACTAGAAGCATGTTTAGGCCGTCGTCATTTGGGTTGTCAAACTTTTGGCTTTTTCTTTTCTTTTATATTCAGGGGAATGCACCGTAGAGTCTGTATATATTAATTATTCGGGGAATGCCCCGAAGAACTTTGTAAATATTTTGGAGACCATGACGATCTCTATGGAGGAAGTATAATGTAGGTTAGCTTAGGATTTTTATTTTATTTCTGTTCTTTTATTAGGTGGGGACGACCTCGAGCCTCTTATGTGTTTGTTTTCCTTTTACGTGTTTTTACCTCAATTTGAATATCTTTAAAGCCAACTTGATCATGTACGCAATCGCGACTTTCACGTATTGGGGAAAAGCCTAACACCTTCCCCCGAGTCAAATGAACCCCCTTACCCTGAATCTCTGGTGCAGACTTAGTTTGGAGTTTGAAGGTTTTTTTGAATGGAAAAATTATTTCTAAAAAAAATGGTGACCTGACACACCGAAACCAAAGTCAGGTGGCGAGTCTGAGTTAATCCTTTTGTACACGAATTTTTTGTCACTTTCAAAATAGAAAAACCCTTTAGAACTTTGCAAAACTTTTTTATTTATTTTAAGAGGATTTAGTGAAGTTTGTTTTTAAAAAAAGGGTGTGACAAAAATGAGCAACTTGAAGGTCTTGTCTTTACTCAATTGACCGAATAAAAACAACACATTAGTTCAGATAAAAACAATAAATAAGTTAAATCGCAAAACAATCAAAAAACAACATAGAGCACATTAAAAATAACTAATATGCATTTTTTATACGGGGGGGGGGGGGG